>OX235271.1:207935129-207997601 GCA_944472155.2 Trichobilharzia szidati
AGCCGCCTGATACGCGCGAAATCTGATCTGCTTAAAACTAAATGAATCCTCACAATAACTAACACTTTGAAACATCGAATAGATCTCTCTGTTTTCTCATATCACAATTGGTAGAGATATCTATTACTGTTGATTTTAACAGTAATCTATTCATCAGACAGTATGTGTAGAAATGTGGTGTGTGCTACTGGCAAGATTTATCAGTAGTATATGAAGGGACGTCCATCGGCTCAAAAACATCAAGTAGCAGGTAGATAGATTTGATGTCAGAGAAAGCAAATGATTCAGTATTGCAGGGAAACATGGTACACGTAAAAGGATCATGAAGAAACACAATAGGAATGGAGGCCAGAAGTAGCACAATACGGAAGATCTGTGTGCAAATGGTGATTTGGTGTACATAATTTGGCTACATAGAGATACCAAATTCCAAATAAACATTCCTTTACCACGTCTCTGGTCTTCTACCATTACAGAAATATATTGATTTTTTTCTTTTTTGTTATCTAAACGCACTTCATAGTAAATGGGTGTGTTAGCATGAATTCATGCATAGAAGAGATTATTATCTGTTGTTTAATATGTCAGAGTAGTAGACAGAGTTAGTATTAATTCAGGACATTAGAAACAAAAAACAGAGTGTGCATAGAAATTCTTTTTTGATGCAAAACTGTAGTTACTTAAGTCTATCTACCTAGTCTATACCCACACATACATTCAGTACATGACATAGAATGACTGTCCAAAAAAGTAATATAGTAGTATTGTAACGACAGAAGACAAGGGCTAGGTAGGCAACACATCGTTTATTGAAAAAATCAAGAGATATTTATAGATTTTTATGTACATTATTATTCGTTATTGTTAGCAGAGAAGCAACGTCTTCTGATTGGTTTTTCTTGCTGAAGGTTATTCTGTACTGCGTGTGACCGTTTCTTAGAAAGTAAAGCTATATATCTGCGAATCGTATTTGCACACGTTAAGTCTGCTGTGATTGGTTGTTGAGTTCCTCAAGGTTAGGCTTTGTTCTTGTTCTTTTCTCATGACCCCGATTTGGGACGCAAACATTGACGTAAATTGTTGTTTACAATTTTGGCTTGCAGACAGCTCTCACCGCAGTATAATTTATATATGTGTAAAACATGGGTCCTTTGTAAGGTCCTAAGTTCCAACCGCGGTGGGTGCTTACTGCTGAAGAACCTCAACCTAGGACGAAATGGTTGTCCAGCAATGAATAGTAGCAGTACAATATGTGTATTTAAGTAATATCATTGGTTTTACGAAATACTTGGTTATTTGTTTTAAAATTAAACTAAGTGAATTTCTAATATTCAAATTTGATTTCCCCGTTGATTGATTGGATCGAAATGTTTGGCCTCTGTTGACATTGACAACACAGGATGAAATGAGCTTTCAGGATTTCATTGTTAGTCACCATCGACCACAAATTACTTCGTGTTAATCCTCAGTCATCGTGGAAGCATCCACACATGCCAACAGAGGCCGAACATTTCGGTCCAACCAATCAACGGGAAACTCATAATTGAATTTAGAAACAGATAATAACTGACAGTCGTTGTACAAGAGGTGCCTCTTGTGGCCCAGATGGTCTAGCGGACAACTCTCTGGGGCTGGAAAAGATGGGTACTAGGTTCGAGTCTCGATGGGAACACCACCATTCACTGGGAAATGCAGGTACACCCAACTAACGAATCCCAAATAGTACGAAGTGCGCATCCTGGATTTCACTGCTAGTCAGTATCCACCAAACTACTTCAAGTGAATTTTGCATATCCCTACTTGAATGGATCAACTACAGCAAGCAGTATGCTGACAACCGTATAGTTCTAGTTCTCTTATGAGCCAAATTCTTATCTCCCCTTCATTTTATTATCTGAGTACATAGAATTATAACTGAGATATGATTTAGTTGATCGTGGCCAGCAGTGGAATCCAGGATGAAAGTTTCGTACTACTCTGTGACTCGTCCTCTGAATGTACCTCCACTATCAGTGAGTGATGCTATTTCGCCCAAACGCCAAAGTGCTATTCAGTGAGCAATGATAGCTATCCTACTGTCCAAGGGATATCAGTTATTATGCTAGATTCCATTGCTACCAGCATCACACGATTATGTTGACCTTAAATTATCATCGAAGCGTCCGTACTGAGAACGGACACATCGACAGACACCAAGTATTTCAGTCAACTAGAAGAACTTTGTGTGCTTTTGGGCGGTTGTTACTTCCCGGCTGCCCACACTGTGGAAGTTGATTTTTTCTAGAGGTACTTGAGAAATGACCGTGTAGAGCCCAGGGGACAACTGTTTGAGGCCAGTCACACACGACTTGTATGAACCGTTATTTTTGGAGTTGTATCTGTATTGAGATCTTACCGCCGGCTACGGACCACCGCAAGGTAAGTGGGTCGGAGTCGACCTTTTCCAATTCACCTCCCCAGAGCGGAAATGTAGCATAGTTAGTCATCTGAGGGGAACAGCTAACTGGTGTTACATCCCTGTTCCACAACAATACGACAGCCCACAAACCCCCAGCATATTGTAGACAACTTACACAATGACGGTAACTGCTTCAAGTCTTATAATTATCCAAACAAATTTCCTGACCTGCAGGGACACCGATTTCAGTCAGTGCAGCTCGTTGGGTCATTTGAATATAATTGTGATTGTAAAATTGCAGTCAACGAAAGTTGTAAAGAGCTTTTCACGAGACCCACATGTTTTATTTTTCGTAGATACCTTTGAAGTCAGTTTAAATGAAAATCGGTTAGCAAGAAACTGATTTTCATCCAACTTGACCTCAGATGTGATGATATCATGAGAACGACAAATCAATGTTTAACTACAGCGCTGATCTCAACCCATCATGCAGCAAAACTAGTTTCTCTACTCCAAACATCCTGCTCATTGGCAGTCAAAAATCGACAAGCATCCTTCATATGTTAACTCCAAATGTGTATTGCAGTTCACGTGTGACGGCGGGAGCAATTACGTTCAAAGAAAGGCCTATGCCAGATTCTTCGAACATATGCCAAAGAACCTTCGATTAAACGGATGGAATAGTTTAAACTCGTCAGTTACCAAACACCCAATAGATATACAGGACATCGAATAGACGCATGGGGAGAATTCAGAATAATTAACATCCAGACTGATTCTTTTCTCCGTTTCTCGTTGTCTTAATCTTCCAGTTTTATCTCTGGATCGCAATATGAACTCACGCGAATTTTTAATCGATTATCAACCTATCGCTGTACACTTCAAGAAGAAAATGAAAGGAAGATGTCTCAGGGTAATTGGGTCTTGTTTCAAATAGAATGACTGCATCATACGATATACTATCGATGAATATTTTACTTGAAGATTCTATACAGGGACAATAAATGTATTGCAAAAAATGACTCCGAGAATTCTGTATTGTGTTTAAAGATAATTTACGGAATAAAGCTGTTATTACTAGTATTATTATCAGCCAGCAGTAGTGCTTGCTAGCCAGATTGAAAGGGAACTAGTACTACTGGTTGGTGTGAGCCGTTTCAGACTACTCACAACAATTAATAAGTAGTGTGTACTACTATCTATTTATTTATGCATGCTTTCTTTCTTGATAACATATCATGTATTGTGACCTGAATATTTTTGTATTTCCAAGGTAACAGTAGTGGGATTTCACTACTAGATATTCTTCTTAGACTGGTGTAAATCATTGACAGTCTCAGTCTATAAGAGGGCGGTCAAGTGTTCCTGTGATAATCATAGTGGGATAATTTTGACTAAAGTAGCATCTAAAGTTCTGGTCTCAATAATCATCCACAGACTGATCTGTACTCGGGAGAAACAAACGGGTGTGAACAAATCAGGCTTCAAGACAGAACGGAGGATATGTTGATCAAATCTTCACCCTCTGACAGATTCTGGCGTCCATATTTCTCGACATAAAGACGGTATCCACCTCCTACAACCGAGAGGTTCTGTGGCAATTTTTGACCGTGGAGGGAGTCACGAGAAATTTTACAACACTAATCAAAGTATTCTACTCAGACTCGAGCAGCCGAGTAAGAGCTCACAGAGATTTGTCATCTGAAGTGGTGACAACCAGTAGTGTCTGTCAGTGATGTACATTGTCCCCAAATTTAATTGATTTCATCATTGATGTACTAACAGATGTGCCCGTAATTGGCTATAGCGTCTTAGGGATAGACCTATTACCCGGGAACAGTGTTGTCGACTTGGAGTATGAGGGTGGAATTATCCTTCTGGGTGGAAACGCTGATAAAATGCGGAGTCTACTGAACATGTTGAGCAGAAATCTCTGAATAGTTCCACATACTAGCGGCCCCTATCAAAGGTGCTGCAGGATTGATTTGCACCGACACTTACTGAAAGATAGAGAGTGTGAAGTGACCACTCACTTATCCAGGAGTTTTCATCAGACCTAATTGACTGACTGATTGCTGATGAAATCTCAGCATAGATACAAAAGGGTGGTGTAGGATTCGCCTACTTGCGTCATTTCTGAAGTAGGCAGCAGTTCGCTCTGTCCTCCCTTATAGCTGTGAGACATGACCACTGAAACTGAAAGATATGAAAAGCCTGGCTACCTGTCTTTGATCATAAGTGTCAGCGTTCTTTCCCCCATATTTAGAGGTATAAAATAGTGAGCAATATTGAGACTAGGCGTAGAATTTCCGGTCAGGGGAGAAAGTTAATCGATGAATTTGTGACGCTATATAGATTTAGACGGCTAGGACACACTTCGGGCATCCCGAGCGCCGTTGCCATCCACAGCGAACAATATTAGCCAACATAGGATTATGTTGGGAAGGAGTTACAGGTGGTCAAATCAAAAACTAGAATCAGTCGATGAAATCTTTAACAGTTGGTTTGAACAACATAGATAAGTGTAGACTATCTGGTTTGGTTTTCTCAGGAACCTACCTGGGGAGCATCGTTTCAACTACAGGCGGAACTGACGAGGATATCAAAGCAAGAATCGGAAAAGCAAGACAAGCTTTCACTACTCTCAAGTCTGTGTGGAGGTCAACAGCACTCAGCATCAAAAATAAGGTCCGGATTTTCAACTCCAATGTGAAGTCATTGCTACTCGCTATACGAATCAGAGACTTGGCGCGTCATAAAGAGCATCTCAAACAAACTACTGACCTTCATTAACAGTTGTCTTCGCTCAATACTCAAGATCAGATGGCCGGCCACAAAAGATCAGCAACAGAGATCTCTGGGGGCGAACCAACCAGGAACCTATTGTGCAACATATAGGCAGGAAGAAATGGAGGTGGATTGGTCATACTCTAAGGAAACCGTCAATTAACATCACTAGACAAACAATCACTCGAGTGGAACCCGAAAGGGAAGCGGCGAGTTGGTGGTCAGTGCAAGGGTGACATGGAAGAGGTGATGTGAAGAGGAGATGAAAGCATGTGGGCTGACTTGAAGCCAGGTGAAGACTCTAGAAGAGAACCGAACGCAATGGAGACGCACGGCTGAAGCCCTATGTTCCTCTAGGAATTAAAGGAAACAATAATAATAATAAACCAATGACTTGAGGCTATTAGTGACATGGTTCGAAATTCTCGTTCTCAACGAATGGTACAGACACTTTCACTCTTTATGATCTCTCGCATAACCACTAAAACCTATTGGTTTTCCATGTTAATTTTAAATGTCTTTTGTTCTCTTCTGTTTGACACTGTGTGCTACATGGAGTGTAGCGAACTGAACTACTTTGAAACTCACAGAGTTAGTCGGATATTAATGGAAAATAATAGATAGATATTTATATATATAAATATTTATATGTACAAACCTAGTATAACTATACAAAAATTCACCATAGTAGAAAAATAAACTAAAAAAATTGTGCGTGTTTTTACATGAAAAAAAAACAAATCTTCAGTAGTAGAAAAATGGTGGCTGGAGGGGGGGGAGAAAGAAGAGCTGAAAAGTGGGAAAAAAGACGCAGAGGGAATTTTTAATTTACTAACTGCATTCGAAGGCGGATCCCATTTTTTAATGAGGAATTGAGAGACTAGAGAAAAATTGCCCTAAGGATTCCTGATTGATAATGATAGTGATGATGATTGTCATTGCAAATTTTAGTATTTCAAAGAAATAAAGAAAAGAATAAGAGGAGAAAATCGCTTCATTACAAAAAAGAATAAGGAGTCATTTGGCATGTTATGACATCTAGGGCACATTACTGTTTGTAGCGGTAGTAGTAGTAGTAGTCGTGACTCAGAGAACAAACGATGTAGTAGAGAGTTTAATGTTGAGAAGTAGTACCTGAGGTGGGTATATTTCTTCCTCCAGTCGCCCTCTCTCTCTCTTTGCTAAATCAAATTTATTCACAAAATGGATAATGTGCAATCGTATGAAAATTATTATTATTATTACTACTGCTACTATTATTATTATTATTATGGGCAGCAACATCTGTATGACTGCTAGATGATAATATATGATTGATATTTTGACTTTGGAATATGGAATACTGTGGTGGATTATGTACAGTTGTGCTTTGATTTGTTGCTACCGACGTCACCGTCATTACTGACTCAGTGGATGCTGACAGTGTTGTTGTTGATGATGATGATGACAATGATAAGGATGAAGGGAATGTAGCCGTCAAATCGAAACTTTTTTCTTGTATAGGCCATATACCATGCTCAACAAGATTGATTAAACGACAACTTGTTGGATCTTCAGCTGCCAGCTTAACAAATACTAAATGTTCAAGGCATTTATACGCAATAGATCGTAATGGTGGTAGCCTTAACAATAATTTTGTAAATCTTGAAGTATCCTGAGGTTGATTTGTTGTACAATAGGAATGAAGAGCTGAGTATAATTGTTCGCGTACAGCTTCTACACGATACCGGGATGATAAACCGTTAGCATCTAAAAGACAACAATAATGGAAAAGTTTAACAACATGGATGAATGATGCAATTGTAGAATTTAATACACTTGTGAAAGAACTTCATCACTACTTATCATTTACAGGATTTCATCATGAGCTGAAATCGGTTACAGAACCATTGGGAAACCTGCAGGAAGTACTCGACAGCTTTTTCGTCCTAGTTCGGGACTCTTCATCAGTACGCACCACCAGGGTTCGAAACCAGGACCTTCTGGTTACAAGGCGAGCTCGTAGACTACCAAGTCACTGGGACCCGATCCAATGGCTAACCCACGAATTCCAAATTCTGCTAGTTCACGATATGGCGCGGCCACTAGCCAATGTCATCGGTGAGTATTTGTCCTCACACCCAACCTGCTGTATCACACTGGTCACGACTTCCTACTAGAACCCAGGTAACTACCTACCTATCTGAATAAGGCCAGTCACTAATGAGCATTTCATTGATATCCAAGTATTGGGGCTTGTAGGGAATTGATTGATTGGTTACAAGATTTATCATAAGGTGACATCAATTCATTAAAGACAAACTTATCAAATAGATGGGCCGAAGGTAATGTGTACCATGCAAAACAACAATGTAACATAACATATTGGGAAGAAACAGAATAATTGAAGGGGATAGGGGAAAAAGAATACGTATATTCTCCATGGATTACAATTCTCGGTGATATCTGATAACATCTCAAGTTGATGCTTCAAATAACCGGCTGAAAACCCCCTTCCAGGGAGTTGTGGTGCAACAACACATGATAACCTACTAATACACCTATTCTTTGATTGGACACTAGTAACTACTGTGACGTGTCTAGTCCTTTCTTCGGTGCAGACTAACTTCTATCAGTCAGGTTTACAATGTGGCCACCATTCTAGGTGGCTCGCCATCACGGTGCACATTGATTTGATGATAATAGATAACTGGAGGCAATCGGCAGGAAGCCTTGCTTGACCTAGGTTTCATGCTAGTTGGCACTCATCAGCGAGGCGTATCTTCAACCTTGAAGGAACTCTGGTAACGTCTCTGACTGCGGCACTGGGTGACGCGAGTTTGAATTTCAGAAGGGACATGAGTTCCTTCAAGGTTGCAGATACGCCTTGCTGATGAGTGCCAACTAGCACGAAACCTAGGTTCAAGGCTTCCTGCCGATTGCCTCCAACTATCTAGTGTCAACAACTATTCCTTATCCTATGGTTGTGGGCTGAGCATCAGCTCGTTAACAAACTTGAAAAAAGAAAGCTTTATTTGTCATGCATTCAAGAGACAAATAATATCTCAGAGAATCAAGGAGGGAATAACGAAGTTACTTTGAAACTAAAATTTTATCACTATATAAAAGACTATATATATACTTAACAAACGAATCCAACTTAGAGAATTGACATACTACCAGAATACCTTCAACCGCTGTATCGATAAATTTACAAGCATTTGAGAAAGCAAGTACATTCAAAGCATGATAAAAGTGCTTCAATGTGGTTTTCAGAACATATTCCCAGAAAGGGAGGCTGATATTCCGAAAGTGGAATACGGAAGATGCTTTGTAGATATACAGGACGTCTTGTTAAAGAGGATTTGAATGTCAAGAGTATGCTTCGCTGAAACGATTGAGATAAAACGTTTCGAAACTGGATATATAAGAAGAGAGTGATTAGTCTCAAGCCTTCCTGGCAAGTTAAATTTTGATTTGATTACGTAATCTTATATATGTCATACTGGCTTACTGATTTCAATGTACAAACACCACACACTTTTCGTTCTGCCCACAATACGCCTTAAATTAATATCGGCACATACACATACACACACATCTACATCCTGAACTTAATACTTTGTCATGTACGTAAGTTGTCAATGATTTGAGCTAGAAATTTTAAAGCTCACTCACTCTCGATACTCTCAATAGCAGTTACTAGGAAGACAGTTGCAGCGAAGAAAATTTTCTTTTCGATGAAGTCATCATCTAGGCGGTACATTCGTGCATTTATATCAAATGGATGGGAAAGTTCCTGAATAATTTCCGGTTAAGGGTCAAATTAATTAACAAAAAATTACAATTAGGAATTAAAATGCCATAATAAACAGGGGGATCAAACTCAAACAAAGTAGCATCATAATTACTGAGAAGATTGGCATTGTGCAATTCGGGGTTAGAGAGGTAGAAATAACAAAAATAGGCAGGATGTTTGGATAAATAAACTAATGTGACGAATAATTGTTTATGCAATCAGGGATTAAATATGTAGAAATAGTAAAATGACAAAAATAAACAGGAAGTTCGGATATGAAAATATAGCAGTGTAAACAGGGATTAAGAAAAACTTAAAATAACATGAATAAACAGGAAGTTTAGATAAGAAAGGCGATGAGATGGTCATTACTAAAAGAATTACCTGTTTATGGTGGCCATGGCAGGGAAAGGGGTTGGACGTATTTCTTTTGGATACAAAGCGTGGGTTTGACCTTTTGGATAGCTAGTGCTTCGGCTATGCCCAGACATCTTAATTTCACTCCCTTTGATAGGTTTGACTGAATCTTGTATATTACTCTGAAGGATTTTTCGAAAGGCGCTGAATGCCCTGAATTGACCAGATGTTCTGTCACTGAACTATATACACGTTTTCGGTCTCCTTTTACTAGCCAGGCTGGATAGTTCCATTATGGATAAGATTTTATTTTCATAAATCACACAGTGTTACACAGTAATATTAACTGATGACGTTTCGAGCACAAATTATTGCTCATAATCATATCAAGTTACTCACACAACTTTTTCCTTCATATATATATATATATATATATATAATCAAAATAAAATCTTATCCATAATGGAGTTATACTCTACCACAGTGCTCAAGTTTTATACTTATATCAGGCTGGATAGTGTTCACGAGCGCGTTTTTCAAGTTGGCGCATGGTACGACTGATGTTATTTGTTTGAGTTCTATCCATCAGCCTGTTTATTATGGCATTTTAACTCCTAATTGTAATTTTATTAATCTGACCCTTAACCGGAAATTATTCTGGAACTTTCCCATCCATTTGATATAAACACACGAATGTACAGCCTAGATGATGACTTCGTCAAAAAGAAAATTTTCTTCGCTGCAACTGTTTTCTTAATAACTCCTATGACTCTGAATAGCATACTTTACATTTACTGCGCTACTATTTCAATATTGGAAGCATGCAACATTATGGCAATTTTTTGGCAGTCTGTAGCTCTCTAGAAATTTGTGTGAAATGTTAAATGTCATATAGTTATATAATACAAATTTGATACACCTTTGCTATGTTGAAATTAAGTTAAACGTGAAATTCATACCTGAAACTCCATAGGAAATAGTGTTGTCTTTACAGTGGATAGTTCACTGAAGGGTTGAGGATGAAGTATTAGTTGCATTCGATTTTTATAAGCAATTTTACTATTTAGGGATGTCAGAGTTATAATACTTACACTTAGTGTAAAATAATGTGTAAATGTTTTACTAAATTGAATGCCTTGGGTCCTTGGTATTTTAGAGGACGCATTAAACGTATCAGCGTCGGTCAGCTTAAACCTGAGTCTACCCGAAATCTTCATCATTATATTGCCCATAATGGTATTATTTACTCTCAAGAGTATTTAAAATGTTTAAAAACTGCTGTGTCACTGATTTCTGTTAAACTTGAGAAAAAGCATAATTGTGGATAGCAGCGTATCCCAATACAAGAGATAATTGTTCCACCTTCTAGCAAGTCACAAGCGAGCACCAGATTAATTTTCAAGAGTTAGTTTGTAAGGATTAGATTTGTTTTCCGTGAGTTGATCACGGATTGATATCAGTTAGAGAACCATTCCTGGAGTTCTAGTGAGAAGTCGTGACCAGTGAGGTTCATCCAGTCAAGTGTAAGGATGGATGTCCCACCGATGATATTGGTTGGTGGTCGCGCTAAATTACAAATTGGTAGAAGTTAGAATTTATGGGTTGGCCAGTGAATCAAGTCCCAGTGGCTGAATGGTATACGAGCTTGCTTTGTAACCGGAAGGTCCTATGGTTTGAAACCGTGTGGTGGGTGCGCACTGCCGATGAGTCCCAAGCACAAGGATGAAACGGCTGTCCAGTACTTCCTGGTTTTTAATGGTTCTCTAACTGATATCAATCCATGATCAACTCGTAAAAGCAAATCTAATCCTTACAAATAAGCTACAGTTCGATGTTTCTAAACTAAGCTATACGGGATTATTACTCTACAAGTACATTGCATGTCCATCAATCTAAAGATGTAGTGTAACTCTTAGGACTAAATAACATACCCTCTCAATATAACTAATTAATTCTTAAATAAGTTGAAGCATCCGAGGGTGACCAAGCAGGCGATGTTATGTGAACAACGCATGAAAGGTAGTAAGCAGTCATAAGGCCGGTTAAAAAAGGATGACAGAAAACAACGAAGAATGGGTTAAGTGTTGCTGAAGCCCCCTATGTTCCACATACCGATGATATTCCTAATTGTGGTTTAACTGGATAATGCGGAACGCCGTATGTGGGGAGCGAGAAGATAGGAATACTTTGGATTGATAAGAATCACTCTAGAAGATCTAGATTTCGCTGACGATTTACACGTCTAGTGTCATATAAACCCAAAGACCTACGGGCGAAAACCAACAAGTGGGAAGAGACAGACAGCGAAGACAGCACTTTAGGTGAACGTAGAAAGGAAGACAGATGTGACAAAGATAACCAACTAACAACAACAAGCTTTAGTCACTATCAATGAGAAAAAATTTGAGTGGGGTCACTTTCTTCACTTATCTAGGCAGCATCATTTCAAGCAGTCGTCGGTACGGATGAGGATGTCAACACCAGGATCGGAAAGGCAAGGCAGACATTCATCAATCACTCTGAAATCAGTATAAAGAACAAGAGGTGAATTTTCAACACCACTTCTTCTACATATGGGTTGGAAAGTTGACGCCTCATAAAAAACATCTCCAACAGCCAGCTGCAGATTTTTATCAACATCTGCCTTCGATGGCTCTATACTGAAGATCAGATGGCCAGCTGCAAAGAATCAACAACAAGGAGCTCTGGAGGAACAACGAACCCACCAAGAATCCATTGCTCAACAAATATCCCGGAGGAAATACAGATGCATCGGACATACTCTGGGGAGATCATTGGGTGATATTGCGCGCCAGGCATACCTTCGAGCGGAATCTGAATGGGAAATGATGAGTTGGGCGTGTGGCCGAGGGTGACATAGAGGAGATTGTGTGAAGAGAAGATTAACGCTTATGGGCAATCGTGGAATCAGAGAAAGAGAATTGTAGAGAACTGGACAAAGTGGAGATGTGCTCCACCATTAGAAACCCCAGGGAATAATAATCACAATGTAATACCTTTAAACAAACATACTTCACAACTCTCAACCACCCAAAGTGCAAAATGATATTTCGAATTCACAAACACACACACACACACTTAGTGATTAAAACATAAGCCATGACAAATAACTTACCAGGATTGAAAAGTATAATTGCTCGTAATAAAGCTAATTCTGTTCTTTGTAGTGATAAATCACGAAAACGTGCAACAAGTTCATGAAGAATTCTATCAACAAGTGGTCCTAGACCAAAAGCTTTTGCTACTTCTCTGCCAAGATGACGTCCATTTGATAAGAGTAAACCATCTCTGATAACAGTTGAATGATACGCTGAACTGATTAGAACTAATTCAGGCCAAGCTAAAAAAATATTATATAAATAAATTTAGTTTTCTTTTTGTGATAGCATTATACAGACTGTGTAATATTAAACAGCATTATAGATTACATTCACTTCCAGTTGGTAAGTAAGTGTTCAAAGGATGACTACTGAAACGCGAAGGGAGACTAGTTTTACTTTTCACAAATGCTTATGACATATGTGAAAGAGAAGCTCTACTCAATATCATACATTTAGTTCCCTTTGATAAATTTCGAAACAGAAAATTTGCTGGATAAAATTTCGGTCGGTCGGTTTTCGACATAGAACTTTGCACTGATGTGCGGCAGTTCAAGTCACCACACTCCCTCCTTGTAGCACACAAAGCAAGAGAAGAAAGTAGGAGAAATGCATATTAGAGACAATAAACAGAGGTGTGAGACAAAGGTATAGTAATAACGAAGAACAAAACAGTTTCATTGGGAATCATAAGTCACAAGGAGTGGATGCATCTGCGCCACTGAGAAAGATTTTGAGCCATGTCACCAATTGTTTCCAACCGTTGGTTTTTACCATCCCGAGGACCCCAAACAGGAAATCTGCACCTTCCTACGTGGCTTAGACTAACTGTTGTAGATTTCATTGACTGGTGCCATGTTTTCGTTTGACCTCCGCTAGCTCTTTTCCAGCCTGGCCCTATATCAGCTAACATTGCCCATTGTCGAGGAAGGCGATGACTAGGCATACGTAACACATGTCCTAACCATCTCAGTCGATGTAATTTCACAGTCTCGTCTATTGATTTTCCCGCCTTACCTAGCACTTGACGCCTAACTTCAATATTGCTCACCTTATTATACCACTTCACACGGGAGATAGAACGCAGACACCTATGATCAAAGACAGCTAATCTTTTCATGTCTTCCACTCTCAATGGCCAGGTCTCACAGCCATAAAGGAGGACGGAGCGGACTGTTGAGCAGTACATACGCCCTTTGGTCGATAGTCGGATATCGCGTCTACGCCAGAGACGGCGTAAACTGGCATATGCGAAACTAGCCCTCTGTATTCGTACTGAGATTTCGTCGGAGATCAACCCGTTGGGGCTGATGGTACTTCCCAAGTAAGTGAAGCGGTCAACGTGCTCTACCACTTCACTTCCTATTTCTAATCTAGGAGTCGGATAAATGTGATATCATTCTATTTCACAGGTTATCATCATCAGCTCCAAACTACCAGGAATTATTATGCTTATAAAAAATTAGAATAAAATACTTCAATTTATGTATGTCCAAACCAAGTTCACTTTTTAACAGTTTGAAAAAATTTGGGCAGTGGGCATCAGACACACTGCGAAACAACCTTGTCCATATAAAAGAAAAAATCCCTAATGATTCTCTATCTAATTGTGTCTATAAAATAAAATGCTTGGAATGTGATGCGATATACATCGGACAAACATCTCGAGAAATCAAAATCAGAAGAAATGAACACCGTAGAGCATCTATTGAACCACCGAGAAATAAATCCAGTTGAACTAGAAAAGCTTGAAAAATCATCAGCCATAGATCGTCTTCAGAAATCACAAAGAACGTCTAATATCAGAAGCACTTCATATCAAGTGGAATCCAAATTGTCTGAATAGGAATGATGAACTAAAACAGAATTTGACCTGATTACAACTCCCCCTCTCCCATGAAGTGACAAAATCAACACAAATGTGATAAGCAATATCATTATAAAAACACATGCTGCTTTATAACTTTACACTTATCAAATTCAAGTCTACACTTGGTTTTGTTATCTTTACCAATTGGCCAATTTGACAACGAAAAATGCCCCCATACTGACGAACGATGATCAGAAGTTAGTAAACTTTGTTTTGATACCATAACAGATGTACTATTAGACATTTATAAAATTATATTTGTAAAATCTCAGTGACTATCCGGTCAAATCTTGATCACAGTTCATATGAAGATGTACTATTACCTTTGTTATTTGGTTTAGTGATCATCATTGTTATTTTGACTTTCAATATGTCCTTTTAACTTGGCCTAAGTTTATTTTCTCACGTCTAAACTCTTAGTTATATATATGCTGAGATTTTGTAAATTCTGGTTTAATAATACTTTGATAAAGCTATTAGTATTAAATAGCGAAACGTCAGTAAAAACAATATCGCTTTGTTTTTCATTCATTGGGAAATACAAAAACCTTTATTATAATAAAAATACTGCAATGTTAGAATGTTAGTAGAGAAAATAAGTAAGTATTAAAATTTTTAGTTCAAGTTACCATCTATTTGTATACCTTTAAAAGTGGAATACGAGGGGGGGGGGAGGAGAAGACAGAAAACAGAAAAACCGAATAAACGGTGTTAGTTCACAAGTTCACGTAACGACTGTAAGACATGACCATGAGAAGCCCGGCTAGCTGTTCCTAGATCATAGGAGGCTGTGTTCTATTTCCTCCTTTAGATAGTATAATAGGGTAATATTGAGTTGGCTAGGCGTCGAGTGCTAGGTAAGGAGAGGAAATCGATTGACGAGGTTATAAAGTTACACCAACTGAGATTGTTAGGAAATGTGTCACGTATGCATGCCAAGTCATCGCCTTCCTCAATGGTCAGTGTTGGCTGATATAGGACCACTCAGGTTGGAAAAGAGACAGTGGTGATCGAACCAAAACATGGCTTCACCAGTCAATGAAATCCATAACAGTTAGTTTAAGCTAACCACTTAAGGTGTAGACTTCTTGACTGTTTGGAATTTTCAGAATGCTAAGAACCAATGAAGGCTGGAGACAATTGGTGATATGGCCCGAAATCGTTCTTAGTTGCGCAGATAAATTCACTCTTTGTGATTTATCATATCCAATAGAGCTCTATTGTTCTTCCATATTACTATTCTTTTTCCCTTACTCACACTTGTGTTTATTATCCCTCTCTCTCTCTTGAATCTCTCTTTATTCGCTTCTATTGCTGTGTGCTGCATCGAGGGAGAGTGGCAACTCGAACTGATACACATCTGTGCGAAGTTCTATGTTGACACCACCCGTCAGTCAGTCAGTCAGTAGAGACTCAAGAAGATTATAGTTCATAAGATTGAAATTTGCTTGATATTTTTCTCCGTTTTCATAACCATATGCTGAATTCCTTAGAATAAGGTTGTGTGTCGATATTCAGTAAAGAAAATTCCAAGGGTCTCTCCTGCAGTGTTGTGCACCCATGACCAGATTATAGATAGAACCCGGTAACTTTCGACTACTTACTAGGTCACCTTGGACTAGATCTCTGGTATGATACGTATTAGCACGAAACAACTGTCCAGTGCTCTATGACCTTCAGTAGTTTTCTAATCTGTGTGCATTCGTGACGGTATCTAACTTGAAATCAATCACTCAGCACTTGATAATTTTATCTCAACAGTAACAGTAGACTGTCTTAAAAGAATACCTCAGTACTACTACGGTGATACATAAAGAACGGTGGATTTACTGCATAAGGTTTATCACAGTCATTCATTTCACGTTTGATCACTGATTGATATCAGTTAGAAAACTATTAAAAACCTGGGAGTACTGGACAGATATTTCGTCCCAGTTTGGGACTTTTTGGTAGTATGCACTCACGGGGTTTCAATCGATTCAGCTACTGGTACCTGATTCAATGTACCTGTGGCCGTCTATGAGCTTCCCTTCGAACCCAGGACCGTCTAGTCGAAAATCGAGTACTTAAGCCAATAAAAGCCATGTCTCCAATTCAGGATAATAGAGATCAGTAACTTGGGGATTGTTAGTTACTAGCACCACACCCAACGTGCTCTCTTTACTGAGCTTACTACTACTAGTTAGGTATCCTTCTTAATGATACAAATCACATAGACAATAATTTTAGTGGTTTTAATACCCTTGATGTGCTTAAATGTCTCCGTTCTCTTAAGCCTTCCCAAAGCCTTGGTCCTGATGGCGTACCTGCCATTGTCCTCAGGAACTGTGCTGATATTTTGTGTTACCCTCTTACTAATATTTTTAATGCTTCCTTTTCCAGTAATGTTCTACCTTCTGCATGGAAAAACATTAAAATTGTCCCTATACCAAAACAATCTTCTGGTACTGATATTAAATTTAGGCCTATTGCAATTACTTCTCCTTTTTTAAAATTGATGGAAAAACTACTTTTACTTCGTCTTGAACCTTCATTGAAAGCTTTTAATGACCCTAAGCAATTTGCATATAAACATGGTAGAAGTACCTTGGATGCTGCGGTTGTCTTATATCATAATGTTGTTTCTTGTTTAGACAAAGGTGCCAAATATGTTCGTGGTGCTTTCCTAGACTACACATCTGCGTTTGACTCTGTACCTAGGGGCCTTTTATTAAATAAGCTCTCCTTGACGCACACAGCATCCTGGGCTAAGAGTTGGTTGCATTCTTATTTTTCTGATAGAATGCAGTATACTGCATATAATGGCAAATCTTCTTCTGCTTTGCTTACAAAAGCCGGTGTTCCTCAAGGTGCCGTCCTCTCTCCCTTTCTTTTTTCTTTCTTCCTACATGACCTGCTACATTTAAACGAAACCAATTTTGTCAAATATGCTGATGATCTGACTGTATCACTGCCTATCACTCCCGAGTCTGACTGCTCCAAACTTAATAGCTTTCTGTTGGACATCAGCATGTGGTCTAAGTCAAGTGGTCTTATGTTAAATCCTTCCAAATGTCAGGCAGTTAACTTTACCTTCAACCATCGACGTGACATACATGAACTAGTTAGTTCCCATGGTTCCTGTAGCATAGATGGTACAGAAATTGAAACCAAATCAAGCATTAAATACCTTGGATTAGTTCTTTCCTCTGACCTTTCATGGTCATCTCACATTTTATTGGTCTCTATGAAAATGTTTCGTCTTACCTTCTACATTAAAAAGTTAAGACAACAAGGTATCAGCCAACCTTTAGTTCTGCAATTTTTAAACTCCTGTATTTTACCCATTTTACTTTATTGTTCTCCATTAATCTTTCCTGGGCTTCTTAAAAAAGACTATGCCGTATTAGGAAGGGTATTAAATGCTGTGAGTAGGGCTTGTGGTTTGCCACTGCGTGATCTCGCCAATACCATAGTCGAGAGACACGTAAATTCCTGTACAAATTGGGCTAAGGCCGTACTGTCAGACCCTCTGCACCCTCTTTATTCACAATTATCCCCTTGTATCTCATCAGGTAGAACGAGAAGTCAATATAAGAAATTATATGCTCGTACCACTAAGTACAAAAATTCTACAATACCGTATTTAGCCCGTATTTTATGTGATGAAGACACTGTTAGACGTGACACATATAAGTTACTATGTAATTAGCATAGTGAATCGACCCTTTCATTGTTCATTTTTCTGTAAATCTATGGTGTCACCCTTTCTATCGTTTAATTATAACTTTGCTATTTTTATTTTAGTTGTTATTACTATTATTAGTATAATTTTATATTTTTCTCCTTATCCTATACTGTAATTGCTACATAGCTCCTATAAAAACGTTTTGTTATCATTATTATGTATTAATTATTCCGTTTATCTATTTTTTTTGTTGTTGTCGTTTTTAAGTAAATTAGATGCAATACTGTACTGAATGCTGAAAATTCCTTGCTGTATCATTAATAAAGTTTTTGGAATAAAGCAAAATATTATTATTATTGATACAGGAGTGCATTCTCTGGGAGTCGAGTCCGGACAGTGTGTATCACATCAGTGAGCATTCTGCCTTAAACCATAGATGCACACAAAAGTCTTATCCACTGGGCAAGTGAGCCACAGAGTTCTACATTGATAGTTCAGCAGCTGGGAAAGCAATTTTTCATTGTTTAATAACGATATGATTATTTCCATGATATTAAATGGTCATACAGATTGATGTTGGTTCTATTTCTGGCATTTAATTACTTCTAATAATATCTTGTCATAAAATTTTACTTGTGTTATCAAATAAAATACTGTAGTCAAACATAAAAACTCTGTCTGAACCGATCATGAAATACTAACCAAGCGACCCATATATACAGTAAAGCAATGAAAGTGTTCTCAAGTAAAATCGAATGACATGGGGAGTAAGGAGCTATGAGATATGGGGAATACACATATACTTGTCCATTTCAGATATAACCCTCCCCCCCCCCAAAAAAAAATGGTTGGCAGATGTAGTTGAAGTATAAACAAAAAAAGAACTTACCAGCTTTTATTAAACAAAATTGATCATCTAAAGTGAGGTAGGCAGAAGAAAACACCGGTAATTGACGTGCCCAATTCACTAATCGAGGTAGGTGTTGTTCAATAGACTGACAGATTATAGTCAATGGATGTAGGCCGGCTTCATCATCACCAGATATATCTTCATAGATTGCCTCACCTCTCTCAGTCACAGCTAATTTACGATCCATGCTTAGTTCAGCTGATAGAAGACAGTGTAGCGTTAACGTGGGCATGCTTGTTTGTTCATATACCAAATTGTTATTATTATTATTACTATTATTACTGTTATTTGAGCCATTAGGAAGAGGGGAACTATTTGCTTTAATATGATCAGGTTGTAAAGGAGGATGACCGATAGAAATTGTAGGCAGTGTTATTGTTGTCACTGGTGCTGTCTCAGTGATAGTACAGTTGGCAGTGATAATAGCAGTAGCTATCGTAGGCGTAATATTTATTGCAGGAATCTGGTTATCAACTGCAATATTATGATTATTAAGAGTTATCAATTCAGCAGACTTGCTGTTATTTGAAGGACGTCCAGGTCCCTTCTTTCCCACTTTGGAAATTTTGGGCGATGAAAGTACAAGATTGGGTGGTGGTGGTGGTGGTGGTGTTGAAGGTGGTGGTTTACGATGACGTTCTTCTTGAACAGCTGAGAGAAAAACACAGTGATATATATTAAGTAACTATGCAATAAAACAAGCAACAAAAGTTAATAGAGCAGGATTTAATGAATTCATCAAATTTCGGTAGAACTCTTCAACTGAATACTCTGTGAGAGTAGATCAAAAGCTGAAGATCTGTTGACAAAATTCAACTCATACTATCCGAATCGTAACTTCCCAACAAAACACGAGGAAAATGGTACTATTAAATTCCTAGACGTTTCTCTACTGAAAAGGACTAATAACACAATCGAAAGATCGATAATTGGAAAGTCTACATGGACAGGACAGTACATACATTTTGAAAGTTTTGTTCCAATCCAGTATAAAAACATTTCAGTCAGAACACTGTTCAATAGCGTAGGAAAAATTTGCTCTGACAGTACAGATGAACATGAAATAAAGGCTTTGAAGGATATTTTATCTACGAATGGATATCCTGAGAAGTTCAATAATAAGTACTCAACGGAAATGAGCCCCAACAAAACTATCCAAACAGTTCCAAAGAAATCTGTATACATCGATTTACCATTCAAAGTAGATGTACAAAGAAGTAGTCAAACGAAGACCACATAAAGGTATCAAGAGAACTAATCATGCTGCGAAACTCATCTTCCTTAAAACCACCAAGTGAGTGCTACAAAAATCTGTGAAAGACCAGTCGCCAATTTTCGATACTTGAAACTGCGTATATGAATTTCTGTGTTTAAGGAAGTGAATACATAGGTGGTAGAGAAATGGGATTGCCAACTCGCATGATGGAGCACCTATCAAAGTGGTTGAAAACCACTGAAGTCAGTAGTAGTGGTTTTACTTTAACGGGGTGGGGTTGCTAGCCTCACACCCAACCTCCCCCCCCCGTCTATATCGGGCTTAATATCAGTTAATTGAGGTTTAGGAGTGCGTAGGCTGGGGGTCGAACACCGTACCCCATGCTTGGCTGGCCAGTCATATTTCCATTAGGTTCAGAAAATATGGTATACACTTATGAGTTTCATATTCACCTTATCAGTAGAGAAGTGTTACTGACCTCGGTTATTCTATTGAGTATAAAGTGTGGGTACTGTGACATCACATAAAATTTGACTAAAAAACGCAGAGAATTAGGAGCATATCCAGATGAAGTTAGTAAACATTCATAATTGAACAGTTTCAACTAGTGAAAAGTATTTTGTAACGCTTAATGCCATCAGAATCAGTGAACTTAGAGTGAAAGTGTCTAAATGAAACTAGCACTTACAACATCAAAGGCTCTCTTCAAAAAACTATGAAGAGAGCCTATGTGTTTAAGGGTGAACTTCGGGGACTAGTGATACTAGCTGGCTACCCGAAACCAGACACGTGGGGTGGAATTTAAAGTCGTGACAAGATGTAGTTTATAACTTTAGAAAGTCATCGAAAAGTGCTTCCTTCCTCACTGACTCACTTACCTTCTTTCCTCATACCCTTGGCTAAACATTGTTCAAAACGGCAATACTGGCAACGTGTACGTTTCCGTTTATCCACAGGGCATTGTCCAGACTCACGACAAACATACTCTAACTGTTTTCTTACAGTTCGTTTAAAAAATCCTTTACATCCTTCGCATGAAATTGCACCATAGTGTTTACCAGTCGCTCTATCACCACAAATCAAACACAGCTGAGGACTTGAATTCTCTGGATATAAGGAAGTAGTTAACGCAGACTGATTGGATAATTCAAAAGGCATTGAAGTAGGCAAGCATTCTTTATTCTCAACTGTCGTTGTGTTTAGCTCAATAGGTAAGAGAATGGATCTAGAATGAATGTTAATAGATGGTTATTAGAATTAATTAAAGCATTTATTATACAAGAAATTGAACTAAACACAAATAGATAGCCAGATGGGGTAACCTATGCAGTTTATCTTTAAATGTAAATTTCGCCACGAATCAATATTAGTTGCCAGAGATCATCGAAAACAAGGGAGCATTGAACAGTCTGTTTCGCGTCCTAATTTGGAACTCTGCAGCATTGGTACATCCATGACCCTGTAACCGTAGAAGACGAGAGACTTTGTAAAGCAATGTCTATTTGGAATTTGGTATCTGTATATAGCCAAATTATGCATATCTTCAAATTATCATTTGCACAGATCTTCCAGGTTGTGCTACTTCTAGACTTCATATTGTGCTTCTTTGCGTTCCCTTCACATCTCCCATGTTTTTCCGCAATGCTGTATCATTTGCTTTCTCTGACATCAAATCTATCTCCCTGCTAGTTGATGTTTCTATGCTGATGAACGTCTCTTTATACACCAGTGATAAATCTTATCAGTAGCACACGCCATAAAACACAACAACACTAGAAAAATATTGAAATATGATAAGTATGCTGGTTAAAATAACATTGCTGTCTTAAGTGATGTGTTATCAATCTCACTATGACTCGTCAGCATGAACAACTGGTTACATAGGTAGGAAAAACGACCCTCAAACGTCTCACATCACATTATCATAAGTAACAATACATAAGAATGCATAGATTAAACTAAGAGATCAGCAGGACGGACAAGTTTCCTGGTTTTGAATCTGAAGGGTATGCGTGGAGGTGTTTGTGTAGATCTGCTTCCTGGAGAAGGACTTTTTGATCTCAAGTATGCAGACCATATCCTCCTACTGTGCGATAGCACACAGGCTCTCGGAATCGCACTTATTTAGTTTGTGATCAGTGCCTGTAAGTATAGTATGTGCTGTGAGCCATCTAGGTGCAAAGTACTGTTGTAAGATTGGCGGGAGCCTGTAACTGCACCCACCCAACGGAACAATCTCTGATTTTCATACATTATCTAATGTCTTAGTTAACCCAGAAAACAGTCCATCACCACTGTCCTTAAACCCCTCCGCATTTATTCCATTAGGTCATGCTGCTTCACCTTGTTTCAGACTAGGGAAAACCTTTGTAACTTCATTTCAAGTTGGTGGCTCGATAGTAGACATCCCATTCAGGTAGGTGTTGGATGTTGGACAAGTTGAGCATAGTTTTAGGCCAGTTAAATAACTCCTTAAAGTGTTCCCTTGAACGTTTCAGTAAATATCAACCAACACTGTTCGTCGAGGAAGGCGGTGGTTCGGTATGCGCAACATGTGTTTTCGCCATTTTAGTCGACGTAGTTTCACAAAATCATCAAGTGATTTACTCTCCTTACCTAATCAAATGAAGATGTAATGGCGAACACGATGAAATGCGTTAGGAACTGAAAGTAACACGAGATTGTATTCACATAGACAAAGCTATTTTTTCAGAGGTAAAAATTAACTTACAATTGTGAAACTGGAGGAGAAGGTGCTTCAACTTTTGAAACTTGAGACAAATAAGATGTAGGCGGCGGTTCATTCAATACAGTAGACTGACCAGTATCAGTGGATAATGTTTGAGAAAATTCTGATGATTTATTGTAACCAAGGTTTTGAAGAAGATGACCATTCTGCATAGAATTATCTACAGTGCATACAACAGGATTAGTACTTGAAGAATCAGTATTCATATTAGCTGGATTGTGTAAACTCTTCAAAGGCGATTGATCGGTTGTTTGATGATTGTCAGTATGGACGAATGTAGATTTCGTATTAACATCTAATTTAGTGTTGGTCATTTTACCGGGAATCGATTTAAAAGACATTTGAGATTCACATAGTGAACTTTTTATAGTATACAGAGCTGAAAACGAAAATATCAAAATAAGTACATTAAGTAATTGGTGAAACACACAAAATAGACATTTGAATAAAAGCATTTATATCTCACAACAAAGCAATTGAGACTCATGCGACTAAGGGAAAGTTACAATACAGACGACCTTCATCACTCTGAAATCTAGTTTGGAAGTCTCCTGCATTCAGTATAAAGAACAAAATTCCAATTCTCAATCAGTTCTTCTATATGGGTCAAAAACTTGGTGCGCCAAGAAAAACACTTCCAGTAAACCACTGGAGACTTTCATCAAAAGGTACCTTCACTCCATATTGAAAATGAAACGCCAGAAAGAATTGGCAGCAAGGAACTGTGGGAACGAACCAATTAAGAACCTACTGCTCAACAAATATACCGGATAAAATGGAGATGGATCAGAAACACGATAATGAAACCATTGCCTCCAAAGCCTCAGGATGGTCGGCGGTGGGTGCCTTGCGCTGCGGGTTGGCCACCCCTCCGCACACCTCTTCAAATGCTCCCATATGACTGGGCGTCTTACATAGCCTCTCCTGAGGAAGTCCTACTCACTGCCTTCACGTGGCGGAGGTGTTTTTCACCAAAGTGAGAGGGCGAAAGCGGATGCCCGGCGCTCTTCACCGGGTTGACTGTCCATTGGATGACAGTTTAGGGGAGATGGCTAAACCCTGATTCCAAACCTCCAACGACTGGCGTATGAAGCTCACTGGAGCTCACCGGCAGACGTATGGACAAAGGGCTTGTTGGATGTCCTGGATGTCTGGCCCCGTTCAAAACGGCGTATGAACCGAACTCCGGTCACCGGCTGCCAATGGATAGTGGACTCCCTACTCCACTCCTACTGCCTTGTAGGTCACACTTGGTTGTGTAAAGGCTAGAGCTGCACTCTCAAACAAAGGGCCGAGCGATTCTGGGGACATCACTCGTACCAAATTCCCATGAAACTTCATGAACTAAAACCTTGCATCAGAATCGCCGCGCCTGGGCAGCGATGATTCGAGATGTTCATGAAGCCGGCTCATCCTCCCGTAGGAGATAGCCGAAGTAAAGTAAGTAAAGTAAGTAAGCCAAAGAGGACTGTAGAGAAAAGAACGAAGTGGAAATGTATTGTTGAGGCCATATACTCCACTCGTAATCCAAGAGAACATTAATAATATAAATAATAATAATAATGGAAAGTGACTAGACTCAGTCTATTGAAAAGAAAAACATGTAATTCACTAATAAATCTTTAAGACTTGACTAGTGGTTCCAATCAATGTTTCTATTTTTATTGCAGGTAATCGTGCAAGTTTATGTCACGATAGATGAGGCATGAATTCCCACGGTATTACAAGGCATACCCAAGTGATGAGTCAAAAACACGAACGCTATATTTAGGATACTTTTACTGACTAGCCTGTTCCAACATGTAAACAGGAAAGCATCATACCAAGAGTAATTTTATTAAGCTCATCGAGAGACTACATCGCAATAAATAAAAATGGATTATCTCAAATAAGTGATTTTTTCCTTATCCTATTATTGGCCAGAAAGGCTGAAAGAGCATCATTGACAACTATAGCTTACACAGAAGATGCTCTAACCATCCAATCAGGTTTGACAGTTCGAAAACTGTGTTTTTCAAAACAACCTGAGTTTTACTGACTCATTGTTTTACACTTGTTTACATCACAATGGAAGTTATAAGATAAAACTAAGCAGTCACAATACTCTTCCTTACATTTTGATATTCAGCTAATGGGCATTCATCATCTACTAAGAGAAATATCAAAACTCTTAGTGTTTAGTTATGAAATGAAGTGTCAGAAAAGAAAAGCCAAAAAGTCATAACTTCATACAAAGTTAACCACATAGCTAACCAACCATTTCACAATTAAGACAACTCATATCAGACAGCCACACTACAAAGAAAGACTACACAGATGAACAGAATTACAGTGATATCGCACATAGTTTTTAGGGGCGATAATCATGGCTAACAACCCCATATTAGGTTCATGAGCGTCCAATTACACAGAAGCAATTTTAAACAAAAACTTACGGTTATCTGAAAGGACCGTACTACCAAGCATATCGTAGATTTGCTGACTAGTTGATCTAGATGACTTGATCGATTGTATGTCAGTTGAAGGGTCGTCCGGATCTGGTTTAAGAACAACCATTTCCAGATGATCCATAGGAGTTATCATATGTGACTGTGTGCATACAACAGATGTTTCTGAAACTCCACAATTGACATGAACTACACCATCATGATTTTCCAAAACGGACATAATCGTCAAATAAACACAACTGAACTCTAAATTTTATGATTGTACCGAATTGAGCAAGAGACGAGCATTTTATTTCTCAGATACACCACTCTGATCTGTAGAAATCAATAAAAAATTATTTGGAAGAGATTTTCTTAAGGTGTAACAAACTACAGTATATTGTGTAAGCAAAAGATCATTAAAAGAATAAATAGGAAATGCACGCCAAACGCCTACGATATGACTGAACGCCTAATCTTTGTAGGAGAATTTGTAAACTAAATCGGATAGGAGTCTGATAACTCTGCTTTTAATTCATATAAAACAAACTGTACCATGAAATATGTAGCATATTCCAAACTAGAAAGTAAGCTACCATTTTCACATAAACAGAACTTGATAGAAAACGAATACAATCGATATAGATACACATGCGTGTGAGCGAGAATAAAAAATAAATAAATGGTTCTCAAACTGACATCAATCCGTGGTCAAACTAGTAAACTTAAATCTAATCATTGCAAAACAACTCTTGAAAATTAATCTGATGCTCGCTAGTGACTTCCTACAGGATGGAGTTTCCTGAATTCTAGTGAGAAGTTGTGACCAGTGAGGTCCATCCAGTCATATGTGAGGATGGATGTCTCGCCGATGACACCGGTTGGTGGTCGCGCTCAATCACGAATTAGGAGAAGTTAAAAATCATGGGTTGGTCACTGAATCGGGTCCCAGTGGCTGAATGATATACGAGATTGCCTTGTAACCGGAAGGTCCTGGGTTCGAACCTGGGTGGTGGGTGCGTACTGCCGATGATTCCCAAACTAGGATGAAACGGCTGTCCAGTACTTCAGTGCTGGTTTTCAATAGTTCTCGAACTGATATCAATCAGCGGTCAAACTCGTAAAAACAAATAAATGAGTCACAAATTTTTAGATTTTTGAAGATAACAGAAGATGAACACGCTCACACCTTGACAGAGACCTACAGTCATTTTACTTAACTTTAAATTAGTCGAAGTTGACAATTGTTTGCTTTAGTATGACTTCAGTCTCAAGAATATCTGCTGAATATCAGTATAGAAAATGGTCTGTTGGATTATACACAAATGTCTGCATTTGGCAAGCCACCATTTTGAAAATGGAAAATTGTAAGGCATGGAAAAGTACACAGCTTTTAGACCTGACCTTTTTTAACCCATCCATCTTAGATGAAAGCATCGTATTTAATTTGCTGTTACTATTTTTATACGAATACACTGTTGCCACTTTTATATTTCCCTTCATATTTATTTCATCAGACTTTTTGAAATTCTAGTTTACCTGTGACTTAATGAGTCTCATAATGGAACTTCACACAAAAGTGCAACAGCTTAAGTTGCTACACTCCGTGTAGCACACAAAAGTAGACAAAAGGGATCTAAAAGAACAATAATAAGCACCAATGTAAGGGAAAAAGAATAGTAACATGGAGAGATATTGGGATTTACTGGATATGGGAAATCATAGAGTGAATGTGTCTACGCAACTACAAAGGATTTTAAGTCATATCACCAATAGTCTCCAGTTATTAGAAGCCTAAGGGCACCAACCAGGAAGCCTATATCTCGCCTATGCGGCTTAAATCAGCTATCAAAGATTTTATGGATTGATTCCAGGGTTTGAATTAACCACCCCTAAATCTTTTCAAATCCGATAGTCAGCTATTATGGTTTGTTGAGGAAGGCTGGGGTGACTCGGGAAGCACAACGTGTCCTAGCCACCTCACTCGATGTAGCTTCATATGCTTGTTGACCGATTTATCCCCTTTATTTAACACTAGGCCTAGCCTCAATATTACTCAGCACATTAAGGCAGCTAGTCTTTCTATAGTTTCCATATTAAATGGTGACATCTCACAACCATTAAGGGAAGACGGAGAGAACTGCTGTTGTATCAGTTTTTAAGTACTAGACGGCTGTTTATACAAAGTTGTCATTTGATAGAGTGAATTATGTATCCTGAAACCACAGATTTTATTCGTCTTGTAAGTGACTTGCACACCTTTAGTGGAAACTTCAAAAACCGCTTTTATCGATGCGTGCAGTATCTCATAAACCTATACTCATAGAATGAAATAATTGCACCGCCCAATTTAGAAATTTTATCGCCGCTAAATAATTTGAGAATACGAACTGCCAGTGTTGAAGGACTGCTCCAATCAATAATTGCCAATACTCATGATATTGTTATCAAACAAAAACTTGCATTCCCACCCAGTTGGCAATGAGGAACACCCACTGTGTGTATGTGCGCGCGCGGAAACTTGACACATTTTGGTCTCACAACAAGTCACAATTAATATAAGAAAGATTTTGACCGACGGGTTTCCAGACTAGTTAATCCTACTTAACGATACATGTTTATCAACCAAGATCAGTAATTCTCCATACCGAGATAAAGTTAAATCTAAACCACTCAAATAAATCGCCAGTAACAGTCCTTGTTTCGCTTATAGAATTAAAGCCCAGATCAAAGAAGGAAGTGAATGTCAAGAGAAATGATGCTTCTGAGGAATTCAACTCAAATGCATGCATGAGTGGGTTTTACAACTGAGTAACCGTGAATAAGGAAGTCTGATATTTATCCTGATGCTAGTTGTGAAATTAGATACACATCAGGTGTTCAGACTTAGAGGTTTGTGCAACCTGGGTATAGTAAGTCGTCTGCCTGAGTAAAGGAAATAGCTACTGAATGTTGATTTACGAAAGATTCTGATACACAACTAAATTCGCTTTTCTTGTTTCACTAGAAATTTGAAATTACCGGATGTTCTAATGGTGAAACATGTACAGAGTAAAAAATGAGGTGTAAAAATTTTCTGAAGTTGATTGAATCTTTATATTTGATTGTGGACATTTCATAAATATGTAAAGTGACCTCTTCCCTAGCTACTTTAGGGAGGGAAAACACCAAATAGCGGTCACTTATTCTTATCTACTATTTACGAAATGGCGACTACGAAAGAAATACTCTGTAGTCTATATTGTCTCAATAGTTCCATACTAAACATCATTCTTTTAAATGTATCACGCAATGGATAAGGAGGTAAAAGTGCCCCATGTGAACTAGAAGAAAACCGCAAAACTACAGACCGAAATAACATGATAGTACGCTCACCATCAAATATAGTGAACCCTACGTGTGTTTACTATTCCTAAATCCGATTATCACCAACCGGTATTGATAAGTGATGGACCTTTAGTACTCAACTCAACAAGCGAATCAAGTCACCTTATGTTTAAAACCCGACTTTTTCGATAACTTGATCCTCCCATCCTAACGACTTTAGAGGGAAAATATTTGTGATTAGGGACTGTACTGGTCTACCTGCTGAGTGACAGCTTGTCTCTATCACCGGCCAAACCTGTGAAGAGATTTATAGGCGGACACAGGTTATTAAAAGAAAAATGCATGAATCAATGCATAGCTACATGGAGTCAAAAAATAGGTTGAAGTATTGCAGAATTAGGACCAAACGTTAGCATTTCATCATCAACCACCCCATAATTACTTAGTGACTTCTATAGCAGTTATAGACTATCCTCTTCCCGCATCGCATTCTTGAAACATGCAGAGCCACCCAATCTTAATGATCTGTAACTTAGGTAGATATCTTTAACGAACCATAGATGCTCAAAATTACTCAAAATCTCAAACTTCCAAAAGCGGATCCCTATGGGTTGGAGAGATTTTATAATTGCTACTATACATGAGATAAAAGATATGTAGTGCATAACTATCGGCCAGCTAGGCTATCAAGTAATACGGGGTGTTGCTTAGATTTATGACGATACACAATCAATCTATTGCCCACATGGTCTATGATTTATATGCTGACACTTACCTAACCGACTTGTTACAGTGTACAGATCTGGTGCTTTTCTGGACTAGTCAGACGTTTTCCAGACCGCGAACGAATTCAGTGGAAACCGATACCGAAGTAGATAAAAAATCAGTCTACACAAAGGAAAGCTATGAAAAGGAAGTGAGTGAAGATGTCGACCTGCAATTAATAGCTCCAAGGTGCGATTCCTGCAAAATCAACTTCAGTCTGGGCAAGTGGGCAGTATAATTAGATGTTACAAAGTGTTAGCGATTGCTCGATACCATCAAATAGAACCATTTTCTTTATTTTTCTGCTTCCAAGTCCCTATTACGACACACTTATCTCCCACATTTGGTGATCATCAATAGAATGAATTAAAATTGAGAATGGACAGTACTGTTCCATCATGGAATTACACTCTACCACAATGCACAAGTTTTATTCTTATATCAAGGACAGTACTGTTGTTTAATTTAGGCATACATGTTTTTGCATTTACATCCCAGATATTCCCAGGAGATTCTTTCAACTGTCTAATAACTATATTCCCTGCACTTTCGACCTATCGGTTTTGATTTATTCCTTAGTACATGAAGTGCGTTGAATCATACATGGGGAGAGTTCCACCTTTTATTGAGGTAGCAAAGCCTTCAGGTAGAAAAAGCAATGAAACGCAGGATGCATATGAAGGTGTAACACTTGTTTACCAGACGTTTGCAAAATGTTTGTAGTACACCGCAAGTTGTGCCCAAAATATCTGGAATGACATTGAATTAGTTGTGTTCTCTGGACTGAGACACAAATCTCCAATACTTCAATGTCTAGGGTGGGTTTAAAGTTATGAGTAGCGGGCCCTTAAAGCACTAGACATTGAAATTAATAAATTTCGATGTCAAGTTTCAGCCTAAGGGATATAATGGTGAGTGAATAGTGTACTAAAATAACATTAATCTGTGTAACCACATCATGTAGCGGAAACGTCTATATATCAGAATAAACTTCGACTACAAGCAGAGCTGATCGAACATTTTTAAAGCAACCTTTTATACATCATAATTAAAAATTCAAATGAGTTGAATTAAGACAGGTAACCCAAGCTTACAACAATTCTAAACTTATTCTAACCTATGCGTTGATAATGCCTTTTTATGGTAAATGAAAATTTTTTCTACCCACTATGTTCTTAAATAACGCTGGTCGTGCTTAAAAAGAGAGCTGGGTGCTGAATTAGGTCTTTTCGTTCTGAAGTAATGCTAGTCAGTGCTTAATATGTCCTCTAATGGCTGGAACAACGCTGATAAGGAAACCCAGTATGTTCTGATCTACTCCTGAAAATGCCTAGAAAAAGAACACGGTGCTGAATTAGTTATAGTCATGCTGAAAACCAGCACTGAGTTCTAGTCTGTGCCATTAAACAAACCATTTCAGAACAGATTCAGAATTTACTCACTATAGGATGCAAGAATTATTTCAGAATTACTGAGATTTAATTCAGCATTATTGTAAGCTTGGGAACCTGAGTGATATAAGAAAAGAATGTTATTAGATTCTTACACACAAACATCAACCCTTCGTTTAAATTCAAAATCTAGCTACTGTAATTGGCGCAGACGCATCAATGTTACATAAATTTTTAAAAAGATAACCTACTCACCTAATTCAAACATGTTTTTGCAACAAAACAACCTAGAAATACGAAACAAGCGCTACCGCTGGAAGACGAATACAAACTTAGGGCTGCAATGTCCAATGTCCACTACCCATCCTCAAAGATTTACAGACTAAAGAGGCTGACAAATAATGTGTTCAAACTTTTAAAGCCATTATCATGATAGTATGTGATGAAGTTGGTTTTATTCAAGCCGTAGAATAAGGCGGTGTAATATATTTATAAAACTTCAAAGCTTCTGTGAAAAATTCTCTCAGACAACCTCAGCTGCACTTTCGAGTGGTTGTTTTTCGAAGACCTAGATCCCTCTTGGACATATCCTACGAAGGCGCCATCAATGATAGCAGTAATGGACTGAGGTAGAAGTCAGGACAGAGTTTCCTGGAGTTCTACTGAGACGTTGTGACCAGTGAGGTCCATCCAGTCAAGTGTGAGGATGGATTTCCCATCGATAACATTGGTTGGTGATCGCCCCATATCACAAACTGGGAGAATTCATGGGCTATCCATTGAGTCGGGTTCCTGTCGCTGAATGAAGTACAAGATTGCCTTGTAACCGAAAATACTGTGTGGTTTCAAGCTATAATTTAAAAAAGTAAAAAAATAAGTGTTTTGTGTTAAAATGATACGTGAAGACTATCTCTTTGAGGGTAGGTTCGATAAATTTATATTCGGTAGCACTTCAGTACTTCCTATCCCTCAAAAATAGCCACATATATCGATTAATGAATGCAATTAAGTGTGTCAAAGCCTAGCTGCATGTAATTTATCGAATTGATGATGCCTGTAAACTGGCGTCCCTCATGTAAAGAAAAATGAGAATATACTATTATTATTATGTAGATACACCAACAAAATCCATAATAATCCTTGTCCAAAGTGTCTTCAGTGATTGAGTATGCGCAGAGTCTAGAAATATGACTTTGTGCAACTTCAGTTAAAATTTAAAAAATGACACTCTTTCTGATCAAGACACTGTGTATATCTCTCGTTTGAAGCATGTGGTCTTTACTGTTTGTGTCCTTCCAGCTGCCATCCTGATTAGTCGGTTGCGTTTTTTTAGAAATTACAGGGAATCCGCATCCTCGTTCATCAAGCAAGTTGGAAAATACACTGAGGGGAAAAGCCGTTGAGGCATACTGCATGAATTAATTTTGTAGAATGGGAACTTATTTGAAAACAACCGTACTCCCTTATAATTCATTACCTTTAATACTTTTAATTTATCGCTTAAGCATCTTCTGCTGCTTCGAGATACTATGATACTTCACATAAATACTGAGTGTCTTGCTGGATCCCTCACAAATTCATCGGTGAGCCCAATTGCATGTTCAAATAGCTTGTATGATGTTTTTGGGATTGCACTCTTAAACCTATATTTCCAATATGACACCCCCTGCTTGCTGATATACGTTGTCAGGTAACAGGGACAATGAATGGACGAAGGTCTCCTCAGTGATCGTGATTGGAGATTTACGCTTAAAATATTACTGATACGACAGTCCGAGAATATGGATTTCAACAAATGAATCTCTATCTGTGGCTGGGTGTAAGCGGTCTCAAACTTCTCTGTACATGTGTATTAGCGGCATATCTTATGGAGGTAGTCACAGAGGTGGAGAATTCAACTGACGATGTCCTAGATCTTCCATATCGTAAACTAAGGACGGGAGCCATTAGGTGTGAGCTAAGTGCCAGAAGGCCATACCAGTTCCTACGATATATGAGAAAACTCGTGGGGACATATAAGCTGGATGGAGCTGTCTTAAAGAAAATCTGGCTTCGGGGACTGCCACACAGTATTCAACAATTTACAAGTATTGCCTCCATATCAATGGAATCCGGTAATCCTGCGGATGTGATAAACAAAATAATGGAGGTGTTCCCCGAAACCTCAGACTGGCGTGATTCTGTACAGGATCAACTACGTATATAATGGAAATACGAGTGTAATCCACCATTCAGTCATTGATCACACAAGTGGGCAGATAGAAACATCAGCTTCTTTTGTATTTTGCAGACGTTATGGTTGAAGTAATAGGGGCGCACAGCCTAGTAACAGGTGCAGTAATCATGAATATCGCTTGTCTTCGTCAACAACTTGAACAACGGCCAACTGAATTCGCAACCTGTTGATTTAGCGGAAACATAACTAGGTGAGATGGAAAGTATTTTTAAAGAAGGAGACAACAGTATATATGTAGACAGAACAAGAAAACAAAGAGTACGTACATACGCCAATGATGTGGGCGTTATAAACACAAATACATTCGTTGTCTGTTTAGCTTTTTACGAGACGACTGATTTGTTCATTCTTCATACAGGCTATCGATTCACACATTATTTCGAAACTTCCAAGTACATAATGGTAAGTTGCGACCACAGCAACGTGGATGTTCGTCCTTACCAAAGAGATCTCAAACACCTACGGTAACGAAAGATATGTTCTGGTACCATAAAGAATTCGGATACGCGACCATGGGATGTACATACTTGCGTACCTTCAATGATTTTAGTCTGTTTAAGGATAGTGATGGGTACAGCTGCTAATGGCGACGATTTAAGCTGCCTGCTCTACATGAGGGATAAGAATATAGTTGCCTTGTTTAAAGTAGATGCAAGAGCTAAAGTCAGCATATTACCTCCTTGATTATCAAGGCAACCCGCCAGTATAGCCTGAAAACCGCTACACTGAGCAGACAATCGAACCAGCATACGGACCTCCGTGGAAAGGTCACTATCTGTGAATCTCAGTTTGAGCGGAAACTTCACATGGATTTTTGTGGTAGCTGAGGTCCGTTATGACATGGTTAGTGCCGACTTTTGGAGCGACTTTAGCCTGCTAATTGAAATAAACAGGAAAAAGCAGAGCGATAACCACATTCAACTTAGACTTCATGGGATCGTCTTGGAACACTCCATCGAAAAAGCCGGAGGACTGTTCTCAATCCACTTTCATGAAGCGCTCCCCAGTTTTTTGTTAGATGTTGAAATTAGAGACATTGTACGTGACTTTTGTTCAAAACAATTCATGTTAAAATAAAGATAACTCCTGAGTACAATCTAAAATACAGTGTATTGTTGGTCGCTTCGTTTTATCACTGGTCTATATTGTCTACTTGCATCACTCTTAACCGTATTGTATACTTTGGATTTTTTGCAGGAACCTCTTATCATCATACGAAGACAATTCTACAACCAGTGCAAAGCTTCTACCAGTCGACACGAGTCCAGTAGTGAACGCTCCTATGGATTATATTAATAATTTGTAGCCGTGAACGTTAACTGCATATCCAAATAACCATTTAATTAATATGTCATTACTGTATTTTTGATAATATATTGTTACACTCATCTCATTAACTTGGATTCAAATACTTGTTATGTTATTGAGTTCGCTAAACCGTCCCATACAGGTGTAACGACAGAAGGCAAGGGTCAGGCAACAGATATTAAGGAAATCAACGCATATTTATATATTTTCATGTACATTACTATGGATATTTAAGCAAACAAACACAGTCTTCCGATTGGTTGTTTCTCACGCAAAGTTAATCTTTCATCTCTTTGTGACTGTTTCTTGAATGTCAAATCCTCTATATGTTAACTGCATCCGCCTACGCAAAGTCTGCTGTGGTCGGTTTTGAATCAATCTTTGTTCACATTTTCTCACGACAAATCTTGGGAACGTAAATATTGACGTAAATTACTGTCTACCAATTTGGCCAGTAGACAGCTCTCACCACACAGGTATATCCCAGTGAATTAGACCTTGTATTTTGCATGCTTGGGCGCTATTTAAACTAGCTTTTGGTGAATTAAGTCGTGAAAGTAATAAGTAAGCACTTTTTGATTATTAATTTTTTTGAAGAAGGATTCCAACATCATACCAGTGTGTGCCTTGAAGTCGTATACTGTACAGATACGGCGAGATGAAATATGGGTTTTATCAATATGAATGCACTTCTGGAGGTCATCGTGCTGCTAGAGGAGGTTTTGGCTGGCTGGCTTGAGGAATAAATGGTAAGTTGGATGTGTATCTTTTTGGCCAGAAATATTGCTTGATAGTCCCGAGTTATAGTTTGGTATACAAGTGAGGGATATAAGATTACAACATATAAAACTCCAAATAACCATTCGTGCACTGAAAGCTTCGTGTCACCAGCTGACGATGCATCCATATATCAGTTATCATCAAAGGAAATGCTTGTTGTTGTATTAATTAAAGATATGTGGGCTGGGACTAATCAGCGTAAGAATTTTGAAAATGAATGTGGGACTTGGATAGAAATCGGTAGTTTACAAGGTTATTTTTAGCAAGAGAGGGGAACAGATCAAGTTAGTGTTCTGCACTATAATGCAGGTTTCATCTCCAAAATCATTTTCCCCAGCCATGACATGGTCGAGCTGCAACATAAGTCTCCCAAAGTAGTCGAGATTGACTGCACATATAAAACGAATATGATGGGGGCAAGCTGAAGTATAAGAGGGCATGATTTCTTCTTTGAAATAATTATAACTGGCATTTATATCAAATTGTGGTGACAGATGGATTTGAAAGGAAGGAGAAAAATCGTTATGTTCGCCGTGACTAGGCAGTTGGAAAGGTTTGCAGATGTCAAAGAAATCTTACAAATGGTTAAGAGATTCATGAGGGGTACATCGACGGTAAAACGTTCATTACTGACTAACTGTGTAACTGCGCAGATAAATGCAGTATTGTATTATATCTTTTCCATGTATGCCAAGTGGGATTCTGAAGGAAGGTAAGTTTCATTCTCCTCCTTAATGAAGATAAAGAAAGTAGTTTCCAAATGAGTTTGGTTAAGAAGAAGTGGTTATATCGAATGGCACACACGCAGTTGGGAGAAGTAAGTTTACAATTCGCACTGCACTGAAAGAGGTCTTGGCGCTTAGCTAGCCCTACATAAATGATAAGTAAATACAGTAGCAGATGGCACTTGCATCCGAAGGCAGTATTGGATCAGGACTGGAGGTCGTACAACCACTTCACTGTCAGTATGGGGATTAGTACAAACGACAACAGAGTGAAGAATGTGCACCGGGAGTTGAGGAGTTATTTGGCTACTTTGACGTTAGTATGTCCCAGATAGTTATGCAAGTTTTCGATACGTTTTACAAACGAAAATTACGCAGTGGGTATGAAAAAATTTAAGAATCTTTCGGGGAGCAAATAAGCTTGGTTTTTTATATTCGTTTTTGCCTTGGAATTTAAATAAGCCCTTTGAAGGAGGAGTGTTCATTTTTTATTTCGAATTACTAACATTCTGGATAGAAGGTCCAGCTGCCTTCGCCGTGCTAGTGATTTCCTCGAGAACTAACGAATAGTCGGTTACCTGAGCATCATTGGGGATGCATCATGGGATTGCCTTCTAAGTATACTAGTTCCAGACGGTTGATACTAACAGAGTCTTCGCGGCATTTTTTGTCTACGGCGAAAGATTTATCCATACGTTGAAAACTTTAGATGGTCCGTTGTATAGGAGTTCCAGAGGGCGACGTACAGAGTCACGAAGGGCAAATAAATGTGAATAATTTTTCAGACACAGGTGATCAAAGACATAAATGGACTGTGGTCGGAATGGAGCAGGTTTTACTGAACTCATTACGTTTGTAAGCTTGCTTACGTATGAGGCGTGGTCTACAGTCAGTGGGAAGCTAGAAGGAGGAATGAACTCATCTGACAGCCATAGTGTTGTGCCATATACTGTCTTGGCGGCACTACAGCCGGCATCCATTTTCAAGGCATATTTTATGGCTAAGAGAACTGATGGTAGTGATCTAGTTCGGTGTACATCGTTTGCGGCTGATAACGCAGCCTTCAAATGTCTGTGTAGACGCTCTACCATAAAATTAGCTTAGGGATGGTAAGCTGTTATTCTAAAACGCACGCAGCCTGGGAGTTTAGTCAAGGCTAAGAATAAGCTACTTCCGAATTGCCGCCTGCGATCAGTTGCTATGGAGGGTGGGCATCCAAAATTAACGATATCTCGTTCTACAAAGACGCGTGAGACAGTTTTAGCAGCTACATCCGTGAGGGGAACAGCTTCAGGTCACTGCGTAAAACGCTCAGTGCAGGCCAAGATGTAAGTGTATCCATGAGATTCTGGAAGGGGTCCAATCAGAGCGCGTTCAAAACGAGCACCAGGGATAAGAAAGGGGCCAAGAGGGCTTTTGGTGTGTCTTACTATTTTGAGCTTTTGGTAAGCTTAGCACGTATTAGCCCATCCCCTTACTTCTTTATTAGTACCAGGCCAGGCCGACTAGTTACGAGCTTGACGGTAGTTCGAATACCTGGGTGGAATAAGACATGCAACGTATTAAAGACGTCACGGCGATAACTTTTAGGCACGATGGGGCGAGAAGTACTCGTGGAAATGTCGTATAGAATAGTGTTTCTTTCTGTGCCTAAGGGTTTCTCGACTAGTTGCAGAGTTGTCTTCGACAACCCATGTTGCAGCTCTGTATCTTCTTTTTGAAAACTAGCCAGTTTTATAAGGTCTGTGTCATCTATATGAGCGAGGGGACAAATGCGCGACGAGGCATCTGCCACAGCGTTGTTCACTCCAGATACATGGAGAATATCTTGTGTAAACTGTGAAACGTAATTCAGTTGTTGTGATCCTCTAGGTGAATACTTATCTGATGTTGAGTTCAGAGAGTACGTCAGAGGTTTGTGGTCACTGAAAATTATGAATTCACGATCCCCAACTGAATGTCGGAAGTGGCGCATAGCACAGTACACAGCCAGAAGTTTTCTGTCAAATGTGCTGTACTTCGTTTCTGCTAGTTGTAGACGCCTCGAAAAGAAGGTGGAAGGTTGTCGATTTTTGTTGACCAGTTGTTGAGGAACTGCGCTGATTGCGTCGAATGACATACTTAATGGTGCTATTGGATCCAGATGCATAAGAGGGGTGACATCCACGATAGATTTTTTAAGCTGAGTGAAAGCTCTTTTAATGGATGCGCCAAGTTGAGTGGACTAGTTATTCCCTCGAAGAAGGTCTGTTAGTGGCTGAACCAGGGAAGCATAGTTAGGAATAAAGCGTGGGTAGTAACTTACCAAGCCATTAAAAGTGCTGAGATTTTTCACCGTATCTGGCTCCGTTAAGTTCAAAATCACCTCAACTTTAATAGCCAGTGGACGGGTGCTCTTGCAGTCAATGGTGTGACTAAGAACGTCAAGTGCTTCTACTCTTATCTGACACTTCTAAATATTAGTGGTTTTACGAAATTCTTTGTCAGTGAAGCGTCAGAATGTTTGCACTGCATTCTGGAGACCGAGTGGTAAACGTAGAAATTCAAATGGTCGAAAGGCATACTGATAGCCATTTTCGGAATGGTGTCTGGTGCCGTCGGGATTTGGTTATATACTTTATCTGATCAATATGGCACAAGATGAACAGTGCTGCTAGTTGGTCGAGTACGGATGACCTTAAGCGTATGGTCACTCACAGAGAAACATATGTAGGGGACTGTCCAGAGCAAGTTCATTAACATAACAAATATGCGAATAAAAATCCAAGTCAATGAGAGTACAATGCAACAATATATTATCAAAATGCAGTAATGAGTTATATTAATTAGTAGGTTACTTGGATATGTTGTTAAAGTCCACTGCTACAAGTTATTTATATAATCCACAGAAGCGTTGACTGTTAGAATCGTGTCTACTGATAGAAGCTGTGTTCCGGTTGTAGATTTGTCTTCGGATAAGGATGATAGGCTCCTGCAATAAATCCAAAGTATACAACACGGTTTTAGTGGAGTGAGTAGACAGAAATGGCCAGAGAGAAGGTGAAGCTACCAACAGTATGGTGTATTTCAAATTGCACTCGGAAGTTATATATATTTAAACATAAATCGTTTTAAACAAGAGTCATGTACAATGTTTCTAATTTCAACATCTAACCGAAATGTGTAAAATCATATGGTTACGTACTCCACACATATACTTGAAAAATAATACAAAAACAAGCACAAAATGGAATGAACTCACCAGATTTGTCTGCGTTTTTACTAAAGATGAAGTTCGCTGTACGGTTCACGATTTTAGAAGCTGAGGGAGCTGGCGTTCACAGATAGTGAGAAGTATACTAACTGAAGATCTAATACCCACAACTTCTACAGTATTCGTTCTGCGCAGACTAAAGGCAAAGAGAAACACCAGAATTGATCGTCCATATTATGAAGTATATTTCGGCAGCAAATTGGAGTGCGAGATGATTGTTTTACTAGCTAGAGATTGTGCACGAACGAACAAACGTAGCAAGCCGAATGGCGTGGATGTTTGACCGCAAGCCTTCAGCTAAACAAGTCAACTTAAACATTGAGAGTCAGCATTCAGTGTTCAGTGATTAATGATATGGCTAATAATTCTGCGGAATTACCTACTGCTACAACCTAGGGAATATATATGGAGTCAGTAAGAACTGAAATAAGCGAAAGCATTTAATTCTGGTATGGATATTCATAGTCACAGAAACAGATATGGTGCTAAGTTAACTAAAGGGTCGTTCTGTAATCTTCATTTACTCAAATTCATAATAACTAATAATGGATAACTTATGCTACCCGATGGTATGTACTATTGATTGCTTGGTGTGGACAGTTGCAGACCACTCATGTCAACCGATAGTACTTGTCATTAACACAGAAGTGAACTAAACACCAGACGTTTGGAGTCAAACTCATCAGAGTTGTTCATGTCTCAAATGAGCTTAGACAGCCGAATCATCTCAAACAGCCTGCATTCTAGTTGGGAAACTTGTACTAAGTTGAGTCGAATTCTCAATTTTCATTCATGCTGTAAACCAAAATGTCAGTAATAACTGAGTACTTCAGTCCAATAAAATAATTCAACAGAAACTTTAAAGTAATTTCAATGATTAAATATTTTTTTAGCCTTACTAAAGTACAGTGAAGGACCGTATTTTGTATACTTGAACGGATGGTAAATTCTCAGGCGAAAAATAATGCATTTAATGGTCAGGTTGATCAACGGAAAGTAATCCCAAATTTAACACATCATTTCGTTAATGACTAATATCCACATTGCTTCCTCCTCTCTTTGTTATTTATCATCCAAGCATAGAGAGAGGGAGACAGTGATTACTTATCGGGAATAAACTAAAAGTAGGCGAACAGAAAACAAGTGGCAATTCAGTCAACTTCCACTTGTCTTAATAGACCACTGGTAGATTATTATTTCACTCTGATGAATTTGTCACTTTTGCATCAATTTCCTTCTAACAGTATTAATCACATTTAAAAAATTGTTCTTGTATACACAAAGGGTAAGTAGTCACGTGTTCATGTGTTTATGCTTTAGCTTTTTATTTTCGCCAATAGTCTGAAATGTGACAAAACAAGTTGGTCGACCAGTATCAACAATAACAACAATAGAAATGTTGTCATCCCGTTTGTGAATGTGTGGGCGTGTGTGGAAGTGTAAGTTTTAGGCGAAAGTGATTACAGTCCAATCGTTGCTTATTCGTCTAAATGGGGATTTTTTCCTTATTTTTTAAACAAGTTTCACACACTCTAGTCGGCTAGACTAGACTGGATTTTTCGTGTTTTGACTGGAGCTTAGAGCTTCAAGCTTGAGGTTTGAAGTAGTAGTGGTTTTATTTTTGTAGCATGGGGCTGTTAGGCTCACGCTCAATCTCACCTCTTTACTTGGCTTACTAAACGTTAAGAGAGATTTAAGACTGAGTAGACCAGGGAGAGTATTCTACTGCTGAGCCACCAACGAAATATTTACTGAATGCCAAATGGTGCAAATTAAAACTCGTTTTTGTTCAGATACCGAAGATGATGAATGTCATACGGATGTGTGTATGTGTGTGTGGTTAGCCTGATAATGAAATTGCAAACCTTTGAGCTATTTCTCTCAACCAACATCTTGAAAAATGAAAGTGTTAAATGAATTTTATTGGAATTGAGTTTTTCAAATGCCATTTCGATTACTCTAACAGTGTATGCATTGTCCCAAGACTAATCATTTGTCTAATAATACAGATCAATCCAAAGAATAATAGTGATAATAGCAACAACAACAATAATGGTAAAGGATGTTTTTGTAACATGCTTTATCATTTCCCACTTTGCCTGTCGTTTGTTACTTTTCGCTGTATTCAGTTTTATACTACTTATCAATAACAAGTAGTATAAGTGATGTCACATGCTTTATCCAGTTGTTTTTTTTCATGTTTCGATGAATAGGCCAAATATACTGGCTTGATTTCATAAAAATCCAAAATTATGCGTATTAACGAGTCCTTTAATCCATTATGTTGCGCAGATGTCGATACCAAGTGAAGTTTCCGATAAAAATGCACTGAATGTAATGAGTTTTATCAACATAATGCCACCGATAATGTGTACGTCAGAAAATAAATTCAATGCAAAGTTTCACTTAAAGAGCATCTTAAAAAATATCACTTCTTGTTATAACACCATAGCACCGGACTATGGTGCTACAGCCGGTGGGAATATACAACGAAGCCACTCATTAAACACAATCTGTTGTAAAATCTCTATTTATCTACCACTCTCTGCTGAACATTGTTTATTCAAATCCCTTTGTTCTTCGTCTGGCATTCGCTCGCTGTTTACCCTGACTGTTGATCGCCCAAGATACGGCTTTGCTGTTTTGCTTATTGACGCACAGTGATTGTGCGCTTGGCAACAGTCATCTATAGACACCTCAAAATTTTAGGTTTACATATTATATTTCATTTTATGCGTAAATGAAACTTGTGGTTTAATTGATCGATTGGAATTGTCGCTGCGGATTTCTTAGAAAAATTTACATACTTTTAATTATGTTTCTTCTCATTGGAAGCTGAAACAATCTCGCTTTTAAATGACCTTCAAACCGTTTAAAACCACTTTTTTCATCCAGTATGTTACTTTCCGATCGAGTGCACCACACTTCGGCAAGTGCGTTGTTTCTCATCCTAGTGAAACAAATAAGTTTTAAACTTAATTATTTCAATCAAAGCTTTGATGTTAGGCAGAAGACACGAAAATGAATCTATATAGGCGCGAAAAATATATCATCAAGGACTTCAGTGTTTCGACAACTTCAGTATCATACGTGACCTCTCCATAAATGAAGTGTATTGCATTTTTGCATTTTGCATTTATTACTGTCGCCGCTACAGAATATTTCAGATGCATGAACGCTTTCTGGAACATTGCCACTTTTGAAAAATAACGACAACATGTCAAAATACCAATCACAATATCTATGCTAAACCATAACACTACGTCGTGTAAATATGACAGGTGAATTTAACCAATTTAGTCAACAGAAAGATTGTACATGTTAGGAAGTTCTGCTTGACGACGGATAGCTGCTACCTTGACGTGGTGGTCTTGCTTGCATATCGCGATGACCCAAAAAGCTGCACTGGCTGGAACCAATGTTCCTGCAGGTCCTACCATGCCAGGAAGGTTGTTAGGATAGCGATTAGACTAAAAGCAGTTACCGGCATTGTGTAAGAATCTTTCCTACACAATGCTGGGGGTCCGAAGTCGTACTGCTGGGGAACAGGGGTGTAACAGTAGTGAGGTGTTTCCGTCAGATGACCAGCATGCCAGCTATGCTGTCTCTCCACTTCAGAGAGAGGGGGCTAGAAAAGGTTGACCCCAAAAATTGTACATCCCGACTTAACCTACGGTGGTCCGTAACCGGCGATAAGTTTACTAATACGGAACCAATCCCAAAAACCAGTTCATACAGGCCGTGTGTGACCGGCCTCAAGCAGTTGTCCCCTGGGCTATGCGGTCGCGCAACACTAACGCTCTTTCTGTTTCATGTACCCGAAGAATCAATCAACTTCCACGGTATGGGCAGATGGGAAGTAACAACCGCCCACATACTTCCAAAAGCTTGAAGTAGAATCCCTGCTTCCAAGATGGTTCTGGAACTCTAATGTGATTCCTTGTCTCTGCATAGCGAAGTCAACGATTTCACTGACAAGCTAATCAGGTCAAAAAGAATCTCTGTCAGATTAGATTTTGTTAAAAACACATTAGTTAGGGGAAACATAGGTTTGTTCCGCGAAGAAACAATTCTTTTCAACGTTTCCAAGCTGTACAGTTGTCTTTATATTATTGGAAAAGGTACTAAGTGGCACGGAAAACTGTCAACTCAATATACACGTGATAAGGTTAAAGATTACATGATTTTTAAAGGGGTGGAGTTGGAGTGGATGTTGCAAGAGTGCTCTCCAGAAACGCGTAGCAGAAACACTATCCTGTTCGGTTGATGGAAGTCGTGTACAGAATGACGAAGCTTACCATCTATTAACACCTTCTTGAGTCAAGCCAGTTAACATCAGAAGATTTATCCCATGAAGTTATCTACAGGACTAAATTCAGTCACTTTAAAGTTCCCAGTGGAGCATTCAATTCCATGGCAACAAAATAAACCTAGGGCTTAAATTAATAGAATAAACTGAATCAACTTAGCATTAACTAAATAAGTGTCTAGCCCACCTGCTTATGATTTAGGTCTTTTAAGTTTTGCTTTAACGTGTACACATCCATGTGGACTCGAATATCACTTTGCCCTACTTTCTTGTACTAATGACACACACAAATTCTGAGACCGTAGTTTGGCCACACTAGTCAGATAAGTTCTAAAGTCTTTTCCTTGAATGACCTTAACTTTTTATTCTATTTAAATATACTACTAATCAGAACACATTACTAAGCAACTGAGTATTTTTGATTTGCTTTTTGTTATCATCACTACTCATAATTCAGGTAGAGTATTGATTGATTGGATAGCTAGGGGTAATACATTAAGTAAGGCTGGTAGAGTGTAGGTAATCAATAGCACAACCAGTACTCTACAAACTCTTCATAATCTTCTAAATCCATTAAATCCTCTTGTTTTTCAATGTTAATTTTCTTTGTACCCTACATTTCCGCTCACAGTAGCTATTTTGAATACCTCATTTTTGTCTGCTACATGGAGTAAAGCAACTTGAAATCAGTTTTCCACAACCACTTTCGGTTGGCTCCACGACTGGGAAACACACTTTTATTAGCTCTTCATCATATATCAAATACCCTCAGATGCCCTACACTGCTTAAGCTTATTTCATCATAAGTATTGTTATTCACTTTGCGATGCAATTAACTAAGGCAAATTGACTATTGGCTTAGTTAATTTGAAGGTAAGCTATGATTAGAACTGATTACTTGAATAACTAATATGTCCTGTCATCTGCAATGGAAAAGAAGTATTCTAACACACTGACTATATTGAACAAAAACTGGTTCACTGACCAAGGCAAGTTATACAAAATACTGGAGAATGATTGCTCTATTCCTAATCCCGTTAATTTTACTGATAAGATAAAAAAGTGAAAGTACTTTAAGCTTCTTTGGTTAGTACAAAATACCAGGGTGCTTAGAGTCAGTACAATAGTTTACATATAGGTAAAACAAACAGATTGTGGGAAAAAAGAGATAGTAAGCACATAAATCAAAATTATTGAATGACGTAAGCACGAAGGATACAAAGATGCTGACAGTAAATACGTGTATATAAAAATAAATAGAGAGACTGTTAAATGTTTGAGACATACAGGTGACTTTATGCATTTAGTCCCCTTGATGAATTTGAATAAAGCAAGAACAATGGTGGTTTGTGCAGGATAATATGGTACCATAATTTATCTCGTTAGCTTCTCATCAGCTCAGCTGCTTACAGCCTAAATAAACTGTGAGGTTTACTTACAGAAAAGTTTAAACATACTTGCGAATTTTCTCATGATGTCAGTTGACAGCAAGTTTCGCAGTTAGTCACCAGTGCTCAGAAAATTGCGCTTATATAGTTTTTACACAGGCATTTCAAGTTTAAACAAAGTAAATGCATGCATGGAATGGTAAGGGAGTTATGTAATAGAGACGAGAGATGCGTAAGATGCTGAGTGACTAATAAATTAGGTAACAATGTAATGAGTTCAACTCAAATCATAGAAACAAGAGACAAGCAAAATTACAAATTATAAAAAGGGGGTGAGTTTAAAGCGAAAGATTATGTAATGAAATGAAAGAGAGAATAAAGACATCCAGTTACCATGGAAAGGAAAGACTAATAACTGCTTCTTTCTGAACACATAAATCTGGTTTGAAGCGTTTGATAGAAATTGCTTCGGCAAACTTGAGGAGAATCGAGCTCCTTTGTCTATTGATAATTTTAAAGGATTTCTCGATTTCCACCTCATGACCCGTATCGAGGAGATGTCTGGTAATAGCGCTATTATAAGAGTTTGTTCCCTTGAGATGTAGGCTTTTCGGCACGCGTTGAAATAATTGGAGGTGGGCTCTTCTTTCTGCAACTATGATAAACTTTTCTGTTCTAAACCTACTAATTTATTTAGGCTGTAAGTAGCTGATGAGAAGCCAACGAAGTAAATAATGGTACCATATTATTCTGCACAAACCACTGTTGTTCTTGCTTTATTCACATACAGGTGAATATGCACACCATGATATCAGAATATGCAGGAATAGATCTGATGATTGCAAAACATTCAGTGACAAAAAAGAGGCAACAATTCTGAAATCAGCATTCTCTATTTTCTAGGCAAATATAATTTACCTTTTCTTGGAATTTGGTATTGCTATATAGCGAAATTATGTACATCTTATCTTCAAATCACTATTTGTACAGATCTTCCGTGTTGTGGTACTTCTGGACTTCATATTGTGCTTCTTTATGTTCCTTTCACGTCTCCAATGTATCTTTGTAGCGCCGTATCATGTACTTTCTCTGACATCAAATGTGTCTCCCTGCTACTAGATGTTTCTATTCCAATGAACTTCTCTTTATATACTACTGGTAAATCTTATCAGTAGCACGCTCCATATATATATCATATGTCTAGATGAATATACTCGGCACATATCATTCCATTCCGTCCTCTCCCTTCTAATAGAAAAATGTAAAACATTGTGATCAGTTAGCCGATGGAAAGCGGCGAGTATGCACAAAAATAAATATACCCCATAGCGTACAATTATGTAACGCTTTCGCCGGCAAATTCTATGCAACATCTAACCAGCATTTTCATCACTAGATAGGAGGGAGACGATTTGTAGCTCAGGTGGAGGATTTTGATGTTGTTGTGTTCTCTGAGCTGGATGGTTTATTTTCGAAGCTTTCATTGACCTACTAGGCAACGTCTTCAAGGCATACTTCATTTTGTTGAAGTGAGCTTTTAGATTTCTCCGCAAGTCTGTTTGTCACCTCTCCTGGTCACCTTGAACGTGACTGGTTGTTTTTGTGTGTTTTCACACCTTCTAGGCTACTTGTATTGGAAGTGATTGTTTCCTTGATTTGAAATCTGACCCTTTGTGTGTGAGATTTCTTTCTTATAGGTAGGTCTTTCTAAAAACTCACTTCAAATAGAAGTATGCGCTGAAGATGTTGCCTAGTAGAGCAATAAAAGCTTCGCAAATAAACTATCCAGCTCAGAGAACACAACCACATCAAAAATTTTCATCACTGCATATGCAGGTACGCAGACGATTTACACTTTCTTGCCAACCATTTGATGTGCTATGATGTCTCCAGGATATACATATATATGCAATACCTGTTCAGCTTGTGAAACAACCAAATAAAAAATTTCCGTGATGGAAAATTCCTCGCTTCCCTCATCAAAATTGTCACGGTTAAATATTTATGAATAGTGATCCGAAATGAAAACAAACTTACAGTTCAGGATTTCGGTTTTCCCTGGAGAAATTACAGTCCAAAACGATTTGTGTCAAGAAACAGTTCTGTCAATGACATTCTCATAATTCGAAATAGTGTACATCAGTTTCAGATATTCCATAAAAATGAAGCTCAGTTATAATACGACAGTAGTCCTCTTAAATCTTATTGATTAAACAAACATTAGTGCAGAATAATATGGGTCATATTTATTTCGTTGCTTCTATTCACCTGCGTAAAAACAATTTTGTGGCATCATAAATCAATCATCCAGTAGGGATTATTGTAAGAAAGTCATAAACATAAGGATGATAAGATCATCTCAAATTATTACATATGTATTTATTATTATATTTTTATTTACTATTTCCTTGAGTTCCAAGTGGAAAATAGAGATTCAACAACACATCTTCACTTTTTTCTATTTTCTGCTGTCCTCTTCAGCTTGGTCGACGATCGGCCATAATCTCTTATCTCCTCCTCCAACTCACACAATCTCCTCCATGTTACCCTCGCACCGACAACTCACTAGTCGCTTCCTATTGGGATTCCACTCGAGCCATGACCTGTATAGCGCGCAATGTCATTGGACAGCCTCCTCAACGTATGCCCAATCAATTCATCTCCATTTTCTTCTGCATATTTGTTGGGCAATTCACTCTTTATTGGTTTGTTGCCAGCCAGAGTTGCTTGTTGCTAGTTCTTTCTGACTGGCAGACCATTTGATCTTCATTATGGAACTAGCAAAGGTGGCAGCTGTTGATAAAAGTCTGAAGATTGCTGGAAATCCTTTCCGTGACACGCTGGTCACGTTTCTGACCCGTTTAGAAGAAATGACTACCTGACTTCATATTTGTGTTGAAAATCCGAATCTTGTTCTTCTTTATGCTGGCTGAGTGTTGTGCGGAAGACTTCGAAACTGCTTTCAGGTTGATGAAGGCGTATCTTGCCTTTCCGATTCTGACTTTGACATCTTCATCCTTGCTATCGCCTATAGCTGAAATGATGCTTCCTAGATAAGTGAAGGAGGCTACCTCTGTTAAATCTCTCCCGCTGACGGTGATTGGTGACCTGGGTGACCTGGAGGAGATCATGTGAAGAGGAGATGAAAGCATGTGGGCAGACCTGGAGCCAGGTGAAAACTCTAGCAGAGAATCGAACGCAATGGAGACGCATGGCTGAAGCCCTATGTTCCTCTAGGAACTAAAGGAAATAATAATAAATAATAATAATAATTGTTATTGTTGTTCGTTGGTTATCTTCACTTAAGTCTTCTCTATATTCACCTGCAATCCTGTCTTCGCTGCCTGCTAGCGTCTTCTGTCATTTTCTTGCTTTTCGCCTGTAAGTCTTGGAGTTTGTGTGATATTAAACATAAATCATCTGCACGCGAAATCTAGGTCTTCTGGGGTCTTCTTGTTGGTGTTCCAGTGTATTCCTGTCCTCTCACTCCCATGCACAGTCTGACGCATAATCCAGTGCACCACAATTACGAATGTCATCGTTGTTGATAATAGGCGGCCAGCCTGGTTCCATCCATCAGTGTTAGGTCGTATAATAGGGTGAGTAATATTCAGGTTGAGCGTTGAGTGTTAGGTAAGGAGGGAAAGTAAATCAATGAAGTTGTGAAGGTGATTTGATTGAGATTGCTTGGATATTTTTTACGACTTCCTTGATGGGAAAGTGCTAGTAGTGGTTAAAGCGGAAGTTGGAATCGATCCCTGAAATCTTTAACAGTTAGTTTGAGCCATGCAGGGAGGTATAGGCTGCCTGACTGGGGTCCTCGAGATATCAATGACCAGTGGCTGGAGACAGTTGGTTATGCAGTTCAAAATCGTTCTCAGTGATGCAGATGCATTCATTCTTTGTGATTTACCATATCCATTAAACCCTAATGTTCCCCTATGTTACTATTCTATATCCCCCAATTTTCTGCTCATTATAGTCGTTTTGAATCCCCCTTTATTTTCCCTCTCTCTTTCTTCCCCTTCTCTGCCTTTGTGTGCTACATGGAGATTGGGTACTTGAAATGCTGACCTTTTGTGCAGAGTCCTACTGTGAAACTCAAGCTTTTGAAGTGGTAAGGACAATAAGCTGTATTTCCACACACAAACAAAGAAGTTACTAACTAATAACTATGTATTAAAACAATTTGACTTTACAGTTATTGAGATTGAAAATGCTGAAGAGAAATCTTTTCTCAACTCCTTCCTATTTACTTTATAACGTCCTGACAGGTATTTTGAAAGTACAAACATATTTGCAGGATGATATGAGCTCTTTTTATCCCATGGATTCTCTTCAACTGCGTACATCCTACACAATATTAAAATAAAAGTAACAAAATTTCTGAACATACTTTACTCACAGTGGCGTCAAGTTATAGATAGGAAGCATAAGTAATACAATTCCAACAACTACGTAAGTAGACAGATTGTTCATTGTTACAGGACTAGCTATTTTTAGTATAATTAGACAATATGGAGGTAGAGCTCAGATTTTGCTTGAGATCAACGATCGACTAGAGACAAAATCTATAACTCGGCGTCAGTGGGTGAAAAATATGTGTTCAGAAATTTCGTAACTTTTAATTTTTTCTTGTTTAGAATGTACGCAGTTGGAAAGAATCCATGGGATAAAACAAGCTCATATTATCCTGAAAATATGATTGTTCTTTTGTTAGTTCAAAATAATGAAGGGAAATGGTTATATAAAAATTTGAAATATTAAAACACACATCAATGGAAATAGTTAATAAGCATAAGCAAATGCAAATGTTTTAATATGAATAGTGATGGAACTTTAGGGTATTCGAATCCTTTCAGTGCATGACCTTAAATATGTCACTTGATATTACTGTTAAGAAGGTGAATATGGTGTTCATCATTGATGAATAAGAGCTAGAAAACAACAAAGTTTAACTATCACTCCAGAGCATAATGGATAATCTAATATCAAGATTTTTGTACATTTTAAGTAGAAATATTAACAAATATTCGTTATTTGAAAGTTCCCATTTATACATTAAGAAAAAGGACAACAAATTAGCCTCATTTTGTTTTGCTTTTCTAGATATTGGTTGATTCACTTACAGAGTATTAGTCCAGTTCAATTTTCTTGTTGGCACATAAGAGAATTAATTTCCTCTAAGTATTGGCTTTGTAGGGATTTTGTTTGACTGGTTGGAGGATTTCATCATGAGCTAACATCAGTTACAGAACCACTGGATAACCTGGGAGTACTGAACGGCTGTTTCATCCTGGTATGAGACTCCTCAGTAGTACGCACCCACCTCCAGGGTTCAATATAGGGTAACTTCATTTGATACACCAAACAGTGTTACATTGTTAATAACTAGATAACATTTTGAGCACAATTTATTGCTCATAATCATATCAGTGTATTTACACTATTTGCTGACTTCCTTAATGTACCGTTACTCTGTCCTACAAGTCTTCATATATTCAGCGTAAATGTTGCGTTATTAGGTGTTCACTGAATGAATGGAGCTTAATCGCCAAAATATTGTACAGTTATTAACACTGTATCCCCGTGATTTATATAAAGTAAACTTATCTAGTCCTCCTGTTTCATTGATTTCTAGTTTTCGTAAGAGAAAATTGAGATTTCGGTATCCTATATGGCAGTTAAGACAGCAAAGCTTCTTATCTGAGCTGTAGGTTATGGTTTGAAGTATCTATAGTAACTCGATGACTAGATTTTCCTATTCACTAATACTGACAGTTTCTATAGTTGGCCTTGTATTTTTTCTGAATATTATCAAATATTATGAGTGAATATCTTAATTTTCATATAACGTTTATGATTATAAAGTTTGCAATTTGTTTTGGTTTTGTGTAAGGGGAGCGTCTCAGTAATTTAAGAGGCTTTATCATTGTCTTCTAATCACACAGAGATATATGTGTTTGGCCCCTTTTCATTTACATCTTGTTGAACTTATCGTCTTATTTCTGAGGCCTATAAACATTTAACTGATTGAGCATTTATAAGTGAACAATTGCTTCCATCTGATGATCACTTGTTTGAGTTTGTCTCAAAGTTGTTTTATTTAAACTGAACTAAACAGAATTCTGTAGACATGGGTGTTCAACTGTTCAATGTTTTAAAATCTTAGTTCTGGATGAATTCGCCCTTCTGACTATCTAATAAAGGTGGGACGATCTCATGACAGTCATAGTCAAATCCTATAAAACTTGACTTATCATCCGTACCCAAGAAAATACTTTACATGAGCTTGGAATTCAAAGGGGACTTAGCTTCCGATATCATGAAACGAAGGATATCACAGTCCCTGAACAGAACATTCCCTGCTGCATCTCTGAGAATAGCCTTTACTAGTCGACCATTATTGTTCAATAACCTGAAGGACAAGATCCCGCTGTTGACCAACTCTATGTGTGTTTATCAATTCACCTGCTCGTGTGGAGCTAGGTATATTGGTCGTTCGACTCGAGTTTTGTCCAAGAGGGTGCAAGAACACTATCCTGCATGGTTACGAAAAGGTGGAAGTGGAGCAATAAGAAGCGCGATCATTGAACATCTGGTCGATAATGATCACCCTATCTCTATAGCCTCCGCCTTCAAAGTCATCTACAAGGCAAAGAGTAATTTACCCAAATCCCTACGTACCCGACTCATCTGTATTGCTGAAGCTTTGGCTATCGAAACAGAAAAGCCAGATCTCTGTGTACAGAAAAAGTTCGTTCAACCCCTCCAACTTTCATGGTCTTAATCCCTCTATGCTAAAGTATGGTAATCCCCAATCATATTTTAGCTCTACCAATTTTTCATTTTTTCATTTTGTCTATTCAATTTGTATACTCTTCCTTATTACGTCAATTGTTACTATTACTACTCTCACTTTTAATTGTCCCCGGTATTATTTCACTTGTTCCACTTGTCATTCTAAATCAATTCTTTTTTACAACGTTAAATTCTATGCTATTAAATTTCACACAATATTACGTAACGTTTTTATTTTATTCGATTTGTCTACTAATCTTATAATTGCACACCTTTTTCAAGTTCTATCCATCCTATGAATTATTCTATATATGACATTAATTTGCTTTGCCACTTGACATTTAACTATGATTATAATCACAAACATTTTAGTTTTAATTGCAGTTTTAAGCATTTTATGCATTCACACCTATGATTCAATTCCCTCACCGGATATAACTTCTTAAAAACCATATATATACGATTGTACAGCTTGATGATAAATTCGTTGAAAAGAGTCTCTTCGCTGAATCACTTGTTTTGATTTTCTATTTAACAATGGGAATTTTCCATGAGTAAAAAAATCCAACAAAACAAACCAAAATGGAGAAAATCTATTTTATTTTAGTCAGTCAGCCAGTCAGTATTTCTTGACCTTTTCGAATGTTCATTTTTCAGTAAATGTGTTCAAATCTCGTTTTTTCTGCTGTTTTGTTCATTATGTGAAGGGACGAAAATACTTAATTTTGTTTGCTTTTTTAATTGTTATTAATTTTTAAAATTTTTAATCTACACCATGATAATTGTCACCATTTTGTTTTTTTTCTCTCCTAAAATGTTTTTGAATTTGTCTTTCAATGAAGACACGGACATTCTAGGCACGAATTTACAGGATGTAGTTTCGACGAAATTAGAAATGTAATGCTTCATTTAATGTATCTTGAAAAAAAGTCAGGTTGTGTTATGTGTTTGACTAAGTATAGGTTTGCGTGAATGAAGTGAATAAATGTTGTTTTGTTTTTAGATCTGCATTGAAAATTCCTGTCGCAAGTTGTTTTTCAGTGTGAATATTTCTGTACAATAGCATTATGGAATTTTTAGACTTGAAGGTAGACTCTACAAACGAGTTTGTACACTTTGAAAATTCAACCAATGGTACATGTGATGCAGTTATCTCTGTAGACAGATGAAATTTTATTCCATTGAATTGTAAAGGATACTGTTTTAAAATAGAAATGAACAGAAATGTCTAGGGAAGACATTTTAGGTAGCCATCTTACGAATCATATTCTCCAGCAAACCAGTCAAGCGTCAATATTAAAGTACCACTTTTGGCCAACTCAGTTTGAATTTAACAATTTTGTTGTTTCTGTGGAGTAAAGTGTATTGGCTGTACACAACGTCATACCCGTAAACTTATTCTGAAACCCTGTGTAGTCTGGCTAGCCAGAGAAGAAGAGAAGAATACAGGCGGTTTTATCCTTGAACACCATGTCAACTCTGAACATCAAGCAACGCCGTATGACTGCTTCACAGTGCTATACAGAGTTCCTCAATATCGCATGAAAGAACGTCAAATACGCCATCTATACATAGCTGAATCACAAGCTATTCAGGGTCTGAAACCGAGTCACTGTTTTTAAAAGCGTTACATACATTCACTCCCCTTACCATGGCCTGGGTTGAATCCCTCCATTACTGTTTACTAATGATAGTGCATTTTTTATAGAGATTATATATAAACACTTTACCGCGTTTCACTAGCTTTTATCCAATATACACAACTGTATTGATTAGTCACTTTTCACGCTTGTTACGTCATTTTGACTTCTGTCCCCTTTTTCTAATCTCCAGTTAATCATTCCTTTCTAGATTACACCTCACATGACACAACACATTTTCTAGAACAAATTTAATAATATCTGACTGGTCTTATGAATTATTTGTTCAGTATGAGTACGATTGTATAGCTGTTGAGAAAGGTTTGTTGAAAGAAATATTTTCCTTACTGTTAACACCTATTTTTTCTTATGACTCAATATGAGTATATTCCTTTCATTAAATAAACCAAAGTTGACTGTTTTCTGGTTTTCTGAGTGATTTCATTTCGTCAGATTTGATGTGTTGATAACATTTTTAATTAAACTAATGAAAAAAACATGTGGGTGAAATTGCTGTGTGAGATCAATTTCTCAGTCAGTAACCCTTGTATAGTTGGTGCATGTACTATGCTTAAGTAATCTTTTTCTTATAACAGGTAAAGCCATGAAGCATAGATCAGGAAGACTATCGGACATAGGTTTTTATCTGCTGGATGTTTGGAGGCAGTCATAAGGAATTTGTAGACTTAAGTTTCGTGCTTTTTGGCACTAATCATTCACCAAGGTGTATCTGAAGTCTTGAAGGAACTCATGCCCCTGCTAAGTATCAAAATCTGTGCTGCAGTCAGAGATGTTACCACTGAGCCATTCCGACTACTGTCAGCAAGTACAAAACCTAGGTCCAAGGCTTCCTGCCTATTCCCTTGAAACATCCAACAAGAATTCAGAGTGTATCGTGATGGTGAGCCACCTAGTATTGTGGCCACATTGCAAACTTGACTGGTAGAATTCAATATGCACTCGAGGAAGAACTAGACTCACGACACTGACCGTTATTCAATTGAAGTAGTTTGTTATCTTATGGTCATTTGTGAATAGTTGAATGACATATCTGCTATTTTCTTATTAACCAAACTAGTCAGATACTTTCTACCTAGTGTGACTTATACCGTGGCACAATGTAGTGTCATTCTGCTTTCATCCACAAAGATTTTATGTATTAATAGAAGTGCGTTATGATAACGCTAGGCTTTCTGGAAGTATTAACTATCGAAAATTTCTTATCTTATCGAAATAATTCTAAAATAAACTACTGTAGAATTAAAGTAAATAAATAATATTTACCCTATTTTAGGTATTTGATGGTTTGAGGCAATCGGCAGGAAGCTTTGAACCTTGGTTTAGTGCTAGTTGGCGCTCACCAGTCAGCGAGACGTATCCAAAACCTTAAAGGAACTCACGTCCCTTCTGAGGTTCAAACTCCTGTCACCCAGTGCTGCGGTCAGAGACGTTACCACTGAGCTAGCTATTCGTGCTTGCAGCTGATCTTCTGTCGGGTTGTATTGGATATTTTTGACTGCACACGGGTCAGTAACTAGTATAATGTGTCTAGTCCTACATTTGGTGCAGAGTGAATTCTGTCAGTGAAGTTTACAATGTGGCCACCATGCTAGGTGGCTCACCATCACGGTGCAGCGTGAATAATTGGTATTAGACAGCTGGTTTTAATCGACAGGAAGGTTGTAGATACGCCTTGCTGATGGGCACTAACTAGCATGAAACCTAGGTCCGAGGCTTCCTGCCGATTACCTCCAACCATCTAATACCAGCAAGTGCGTCGGTGGTATAGCGACCTAACTTGGACATCTCATATCCTAACGATTTCTAAGAAAGTTTTCTGTCTAACCTACTACATTAAGAAACTTAGACAATCTGGAATCACCCAACCTCTACTTTCACAATTTGTCAACTCTTGTATTTAACCTATTCTACTTTACTGCTCCCCGATAGTCTTTCCTGGGCTACTGAAAAAGGACTATACCATCCTGAGAAAGATTTTGAAGGTAGTTAGTAGGACTAGTGGTGTAAAACTCAGTCAGCTCGTCACTGCTTTAGTTGATAGGCATCTGAATACATGCGAAAAATGGTCAAAAACCATACTCTCCGACCCCCAACACCCCCTCCATTCCCAACTCTCGCCTTGTATCTCATGAAGTAGAACCAGAAATCAATATAAAATAATCTATGCTGGTACAACCAAGTACAGGAACTCAACGATACCATACTTGGCCCGTGTTCTAAGCGACAGAGACAATGTTTAGTGCGAAACCTATGACTTGCTTTGTTGTTAATAATCATAATTTCAGGCTCTTTTATTTCTCTCTTATTTTGTATTCTATAGTGAACTCCTTCTTAAACATACTTAGCTACCTAAATTATTAACATTGGCTTACGTTTTTGTACTTTACTATACTCCTTCTATTGTGTATCCACTGGTTCCGACTATATTAGCACTTTGAGTATTACAAAATTGTCCTGTCATCAAACATCGCGTAATTATTAGTTTTGTGGTTGTTTTTTCTTATTTTCTATACTTTTCGGCAATATTAAACTGGCAATCATTGGTTGTGAACGCCACAGTCACCACCTTAAAAAATTTCGTATTATTTAGGATTACTCACACTACTACTACAAACACCGCATTAGACCTGACAATAAAAAACAAAACAACAACCCTGAAATGTTATTTTATGATTGTTTAGAGTTGTTTCAACCAAATTAACTGACCATCTTGGCAATAAACATTCTTAAATATCATTTCATAACTTCTTGTATGACTATAGCTTTACTGTCACCATGCATAATCATATCATAGCTCCCACTACCCAATACTGAGATATTATTTATTATGTTGTTTATTTTCCCTTCTACTTCTTGGTATTTTTTCGCATTTTTTAAAAATTATTTTGTGTTTTTTATGTTTGTTTTTTTGCTATTGTTGTCTTTATACTTTTTTTGAAAATACTCCTTTTAAACGTTGGATAAAATTTGATGGAAATATTGTAGATATGTGCTGAAAATTCCACACTGTACTAGTACTGTTTCTAGAATAAAGCAAATTATTGTTATTATTATTATTAGGAAGCTCGACGACCGTGCATATGGTCCGGGCTTCGATACCTGGTCGATGCACACCTGATATCAATAGTTGGCCTGCTAAATTTCGTTTACCGATATCATATACTGAAAATTCCATACTTGTACCAAAAACACTGTATGGAATCAAGCTAAAAAATAAAATAAAAAAATTTACAGTGCACCGTGATAACGATGAGCCACCTAGCATGGTGGCCACATTGCAAACTTGACTGACAGAATTCAGTCTGCACCAAAGGTAGGACTAGACACATTACACTAGTTATTGACTAGTGTCCAATCAAAAATATTCATGTCATTCAGTATTTTCTATTATTTACTAATATTTATTATATTATTTCTTTGCGTTCCGTGTAGAACATAGCGTTTCATGCCTGAGCTTTGAAGTTTCAGTAGCAGTGGTGTTTATTTCTTAAGGAGTGGGGCTGATAGACTCCCACCAAACCTTTCCTCTTTATTGGACTTACTTTCTGCTAAGCGAGGCTTAGGAATGTGTCGGTTGGTAGTCATACTTGGACCACTTGAATGGTCGGTGAGTATTTTACCACTGAACCACGAGTGAAATGCTATTACTTACCAGATCACAGGAATTTCGATAGTCTAGAAGCCTTTGTCTATACCTACATATGGAAACGAAAACGTGTGAGACATTAGAAATAGAGCTGAATACACAAACTCACTTAGGGGAAGTATTAGGCTACATTACTCACTGAAACTGATTTGGCATATAAGTTTCTGATTCAGTCATTTATAAAGCTGAATATTCTTCAGGACTGTCTCCAAACACTATTAGTATCTCGAAGTTTTCGCATTTACCACAAAGCATGAATTGCTTTTGATAGTAAATATATGAACGGATTATTACTGCAGTGAATGATGGGAAGAGTTTAAGTGTGTATTCTGTGTCAAATGTGACGGAAATACAAGTGTATTCGAACTTAAACAAAACAATAACAGCACATGGAGCAATAGAGAACGAATCTCTGTTATTTTGTCTGTATCTTATCAACTGCTTACACAATGTATAATGTGTGTTGACAGTTGTATCACAATTTTAAAATACTTTAGTTCATTGAAGAAGAAGAAACATCGAATAGTAAAATTAAGAAAAAGCACAGCATATATAAAATTTTTTTTATTCCTTAACGTTCCCAGTGGGATATGGGGCTTCAGGCTACACGGTAGCAGTGGTGTTTGTTTTTATTAGAATGGAGTTCTTAGCCTCATACCCAACTTTCCCTCTTTGCCAGTCTTATTACTGGCTTAACGAGGTGAGGGAGTGCGTGTGGCTGTGAATCGAACCCCGGGCTACATGAGACGTGGTTGGAAAGCATTCTACCGCTGTGCCACCGACAACACAGTATATAGATAAATCGAAATGTTAAGTTAGTAAGGTGTAATATATATTATTGCCAATAAAAGGATAAGAAATAAAAGACAATGAAACGGGAAAAATTATCTTCAGAGTCTTTACACTAGTATTTAAATTTACCGAAAAAAGTATAGCAGTCAGTTAGTGAATTATAGGAGGAGTGACGTAACTGATATAATTAATCAGAAGTGGTTTCTAGAATAAAAAATACGTAATAGTCAGCAACACAGTGACAGAAAGGGTTTGAATTTTGATAAGGTTAAAATTTTTATTGAATGAGAGGTAAGATAGTTGATTGTCCACTTGACAAGTGTGAAGAAAGTGAGGGAATGTAAAAAAAGGAACACAAAGGAGTGATAATAATGAATCAATTACTAAAGATAAAAACAAATAATTGGGGAAGAGATTAAGAACGTGGTTAAATACGGCAGTGAATAAATTTTCTCTGCATTAATTATGTCAACTTCCTACTACTCAATAATAGATCGCTACACGTTTTTGGTAAACATAAATGCTACTGTACAGCCTCTGAAAATGATTTCGTCGATAAAGAAAATCTGGTGTTCACTAGCGACTGGTCCTATTCAGGTAGGTAGGTAGTTACCTGGGTTATAGTGAAAAGTCGTGACCAGTGGGGTTAAGCAGGTCGGATGTGAGGACGAATACTTGCCCGTGACACTGGCTAGTGGTCGCGCTCTATCATGAATTAGCAGAAGTTGGAATTCATGAGTTGGTCATTGGGTAGGGTCAGGGTGGCTTGATAGTCTACGAGTTCGATTTCTAATAATAATAATAATAATTTGCTTATTCCAAAACATACTTGATTAACCGGAAGGTCGTGGGTTTGGACCCCGGCGGGTGGGTACTGATGAAGAGTCTCAAAGAAAGAAGACGAAAAAACTGTCCAAGACTGCCAAGTGGCTTTCCAATGGTTCTCTAACCAATGTCAGATTGTGATGAAATCGTGTAATCAATCAAATCCCTGTAAACTAACACATGAAAATTTTCTTCGCTCTATTGTCGTTTATTTTCTTCATGTCTCAGTGGATAGTAAATAACAATAATAATTATTTTTATCACTAGTCCCTTGTGTTCCAAGTGGAACATTTGGCTTCAGCAGAACATTTCCATCTTGCCCTGTTCTCTGCAGTCCTGTTTAGTTGGCCCCACGTCTTCCCATAGGCTCTTATCTCTCCAACGTCATACAATCTCCTCCATGTCATCCTCAGACCCATGCTCAACTCGTCGTTCTCCATTCGGGTCCTATTCAAGCGATGGCTCGGCGCGTGGTGTCACCTAGCGGTCTCATCAGTGTGTGTCCGATTCATCTCCATTTTCTTCAGAATATTGGTTGAGCAGTCGGTCCTTCATTGGTACGTTCCTGGAGTTTCCTGTTACTAATTCTTTCTGGTCAGCCATCTGATCTTCCGTATGGAGCCATCGAAGTCAGCTGTTGATAAAAGTCTCTAGTGGCCTAGTAAAGTAATTTTCGTGACGCGTTCATCAATTTTGTAACCCACATCAGAAGACCTGACTGACTTGACATTGATGCTGGTAACCAGAATTTTGTTGTTTATGCTGAGTGAAGATTTCCAAACTGATTTTAGGGTAACGAAGTTCCACCTTGCCTTTCCGATTCGGATTTTGATGTCGTTATCCGCATTGTTGTCTGTAGTTGAAATGATGCTGTGAAGATAGGTGAAGCAAGGGACGTCCTTCAAATTCCTCCTGTCGATAAGAAATAATGGAATTATATCAATAAAGTTTGAAAGTTATGTGACAGCACTTACATGATTATGAGCAGTAAATTGCATTCAAAACGTCATCAGTTAATAACACTGTATCACTGTGTATTTTTATCAGTTGAAATGATTCTATGATAGAATGATCATTCGATTCATTGATTAGTCCATAGGGATAACCAATGTCATGTGTCTGTATACCTCAGTAACGGCTGCCAGTATGGATGGAAGATTGGTCAAGTGAAGATTCCCATTAGGAGATGGTTGAAAATAACCGACAGAAAGCCTTGGACCTAAGTTTCTTGCTTGTTAGCACCCGTCAAAACTAGGTCCAAGGCTTCCTTACGATTGCCTCAAACCATCTTATAATACCACTGCAGAGTGCACCATGACTGCGGACCATCCAGCATGGTTGCCACTTGACTAACGAAATCCAATCTGCATCGAATAAAGCACTAGTACCTAGTATCCAATCAAAGTATCCAATGCAGTCCTGCATAATGTTATTTTTCAGTTCAAATAATTCAGTGATAGTATCTGTGACTACTGCATTGGACAACTCAGTTTAAGTCTTCCAAGGGAAATCAGTTCCTTCTAGGCTGAAGGTATACCTACCTTGCTAACCAATAAGTGCCAATAATCAGAAATTCTAGTACAAGGATGTTCTGTCTCCGATCGCCTCCAAGCAGTTAACATCAAAAACTCAATCCCATTTTTGTCATTACCAGAAGAAGTTACTTACATTGACACAATTTTTGGCTGATGGTTGCCAGCACTGGAATCCAGGATGAGCATCTCGTTCTGCTTGGGATTCATCATGTCAGTAGAGGCAGAATATATATCGGTCCAGTCAGTCAACGGGCGGGGAAATCCAAATTGAATTAAAAATAATAACTGGCGCTCATCACACACGAAGTGGCTGTCATATCCTAATTGGTCTAGTGAACAACTCTCTGGAGTGTGATATGAAGCGTACTGGGTTCGATACTCAGGGAGAACACCATCACTCATTGGGTAATGCAGGTAAATCCAGATGACGAGTCCCGAATAGGGCGAAGTGCTAAAATTCTGGATTCCACTGTTAGTCACCATCCACAAAATTACTTAAAGTTAAATCCTCAGACATTGTTGAGGTGTCCGTTCTAGGAGCCAGTATGTCAACAGAGGAAAAACATTTCTGTCCAGTGAATTAACGGGAATATCCAAATCGGCTTTTTGAAGAAACATTTGACTTATGCATTGCATTAAGCGGAGTTTCTAAATAAATTTCACGTACATAGCTATAGTAATTAAATTATTTTATAATAAAGCTAATTAGTTTGTCAAACAATCATGTGAGTATTTTGCTGATAAATGGCAGTGTCTGTTGAATACAGACTGATGTTTTAGGTTTAGCATATATTTATATATATATCCATGTTGTGTATGATTTCCTGATCTCTAATGTATCCATTTTATAATACAATGAAAAACTAAACAGACTGAATCTTTTCTCTTTAATAAAAGCGTAGGCAGACAGTTAGTAGATCTAATCACAACTTTCAAAGTTAAAAAAAATAATTATAGACTCGATGTGCTTTAAAACTCTAATTCCAGTACATCAAATGTCTGTTTCTATGATTATGAGTACAAACTGTAGCTCCCTGCAAAATAAAATTAACTTTCTACAATCTCTCATATCCTCCAATGTATAATTGGATTTAATCTGTCAGAAGTATTCTTATTTGCTGATGGACTCACTCGCTGTGCTGCCACCTTTCTTGGCATTACATTGTTAGGTCATGAAAATATTGTCAACTTTTCAACACGACTAGAAAATACTCTTTAACTAGTGTTCCCAAATCACTTGACTTCAGCATATATGAAACTCGGCAAAGTGTCCCACTACTTAATTCTGATCACTGTATCAGATAAATATTGCCCAAAATATATGGAAAGCTGAACAAAAAGGCTTTCTTGAATCTTGGCGAGAAAACACAACATAGGTATTACTCTCATGACAATATTTATTTATTTATTATTTTTGATTACAGCTTGATGCCACACCGTATTTTCAGTGCAAGTATGGAATTCTCAGCATGGATATCGGTAGCCCAAATTTTGCAGGCCGACCATAGATATCGGGTGTGCGTCAGCAGCGGATCGAACCCCAGACCATGTGCATAGTCGGCGAGAGTCCTAACCACTGTGCCCCCGACGCACAGTGTTCGTTTGGTAGAGATCTGCAATTTGTGCTCATAATCACAGGAACAGTCATCAAATGCATTGGAGTACGCTTTAAAGCTCGTTGCCATCCACCATGAGGCTTTTTCTTAAGTTTGTTAGAAACTAGTAAATCAGCCGGTTGGAAACGTTTTAAATAACCGCGAGAGTAAACAATACGATTAGGACACATAATTGAATGATTAAAATAAAATAAATCCGAGGAAATAGATGCAATATGTAGGATGGAAATTTTGGTAGCCCAAGATTTAAGCAGGCCGCCTTAGATTCTCCATATTGGTGGCACAGTGGTTAGGACTCTCGCCGACTATGCACATGGTCCGGGGTTCGATCCCCTGCCGGCGCACACGCGATATCTATGGTCGGCCTGAAATTTAGGCTACCGATATCCATGCTGAGAATTCCATACTTGCACTGAAAATACGGTGTGGAATCAAGCTGTAATCAAAATTAAATTAAAATAAAAAAATTAATTACTTGCATTCTCTATTATACTCAAATGTATATTGTAATACTGCTGTAATTACTCTTCAAGAAACTTGGCTGCACGATTCATATGACGATAATTTAGTCTCTTTACCTGATTTCACAATGTACAGACAAGACCGATGCAGCTCAAAGAAGAAGAGAGGTGGAGGTGTTGCCACTTTTATTAATTCTCAGTGGTCTACTGCCAACAACGTCTGTTTCAAATTCTCAAATGACAACATTGACTGTATAACTGTTAAATGCCGACCTAAACACTTATCTAAGTATAACTGCATTTTTGTCACAAATATCTATGTCACACCTTCTTGCAGTCCCTCAGAACTATCGATCTTTGCTGACGAATTCACTAT
>OX235271.1:207998100-208037503 GCA_944472155.2 Trichobilharzia szidati
TCATGTTTACAGTATTTTCAGAGCATTTTCAACGATTATGCGACTTTTTTGATTATGAGTTCTGATTAGTTGCTTTGACTTTACCCAACTAACTTCAATGCCTAAAATTGTAAAGAATTCAAGTTATTTTACACTGAGTTGATTAGACTTTGCGTAAGACTTTAAGTGCAGCTTGTCAACGTATGCCTCTGCTTAGACCGCGGTATTGGACGTGAAGGTCATTGTAGGCCAGCGTTGATTTATCATTTATATGCTTATCTATAAGTAGGCGTGAGTTGTCCCATTTTATTGTGATGAGTTGGACGGAATAAAATCTTTAAAACACCCAGTAGGTTTCTCTATTTCCACACTAACAGATTTTCCATTAATAAAAAGGTCATCCCAATTAGGGTTATTTTCGGGGTACTTATTGCGTTACTTCGAAATTTCCCCTGATCGTATTTCAGTTTGAATACTTTTGGATAGTGTGACTGAAGCTTTTTGCTTGGTAATACACATCAATCTCACTGAGAACTGGATTATTTCCACCAAAATTACTTGAATCTGTTAACATATTGGTGTAAAGTGCACTCCTAAATTAATTAAAATCAAATGTAACGTTCCGTACTTTTCTTAGAACGTTCCTGTTGACTCTGGTCTAAATATCTTCTCTGATGTGCATAAAATAAGCAATTTTTGACTTTAAACTCTAATTTAAATTTTTAAAGGTAATTGAGGATGGCTAAAGAATTGTCATCCTACTTTGTGTGTTCGCCAATGTATATATCGATATTTTTTAAAATTTCTAATGCGCCTTGAAGTATCCTGTAGCTAGATAGTCCCCTCTTAAGCGCAATGTAGCTCTGTTGAAACTAGTTTGTCTTATAAGTTTCAGGTTAGTAGTAAAAACACAAGGCGTCATTATTGTCCAAAAGAATTTCGTAACTTTATGCATTTCATACTGAATGCTTTCCTGGCAGCTGTACAGTCTAGTTGGGGAGTTAAGTTAATTGCGGGCTACTCTACCAGTTCACATTGCATTCCACATATAATGATATTAACTAAATCATGTTAATATGATGTATCCATTCCACAGAGAAACTGCTGTTGCTTCAATAATACGTGTTTCCTCAAAGTGAATTAAGAGTTAACATTACTTCAAAATGTCTGATTTTATTTTTCATCTGTCTGTTAAAAACTTTAAATATTGTTTGATTGCTCTTAATTATGTTACACCAGTATGTTCACATTATTTCTAACTGTACATCTCCCCTCTAATTCCTTCCAGGCTCTTATTTTATGATAGCAAAATATCTCCACCAGGGCATACTTTTGTTGATACTTCCTCAATAAGCAGTATACCCTTAGTCTGCATGAAAGTGTGAAGTTAACAAAAAATCACACATCAGTGTGAGACAAATGTTTAACAATTTCATATTCAATGAGACTACTTAATACTTTCGTTCGTGCGAAGCTATTTTCAAGATGGCGTTACAAGTTATGTGTTTTAATGTACTTGATTATTGGAGTACTCTTCGTTAATCTGTACTTGGTAAACTTTTCAAGCCGAGTTGTATACATCCATCCTGATGAATTGATTGATATGGAACACTGTCGCCTAATGGAAAAGCAAGGTATTTTTACAATATGGACTTCAAATATTTCTAGTTTGTTGCCCTAGTGCGGATTATCTGGATATGTCGAAGTTTGACTCTGTCGATTTTAAAAACTATCTGGAGATAATCAATACCACTAAACAGGTTTGTGAAGGAAGCTGGAAACCGAAATGTTCTTCGTCACAAAAGGTAGCTGTCATTATACCTTACAGAGACAGAGAGAAACACTTGAAACTATTACTACCAAGACTTCACGCCCTATTGCTGAGACAAAATATGCCATATTATGTCTTTGTAATCGAACAAGTAAGTATTGTGGTTTCTTATTCGTGTTAGTGAAAGAATATATATATATTCTCTAAATTCCAAATGTGATTTCTTCGTTAAAGTTGTTAAAACATGGGTTATTGGCTTATCAAAGCAGAACTGTTCACAGGAATACCTCATTTAAAGTTGTCACACTTCGATTAAGTACACATTAAAGCATAGAAAGAAGAATGAAATTCAAAATGGAATAAATTTCTACATTCGTGCAGAGTTTTCACCAAAAATTAGTTTACTAAAGCTTATATAACTTCCGAAATAAATGAGTTGGCTAGCGAATCCAGCCATTTTACTCCATATTCTTACGCTGGTGTGTTTTCAGAACTAGTCCTGCTGCTTCGTCGTATATTGAACAGGAAAGAATCGTGTGATTTATTATCTGATTGACCTTGAGGCATTAAGTGTTTATTAGTAAATAAAAAAAATATTCTACTGGATCCACTCTGTGAAGTTTATTCTCATTCCTTCTGATTATTAGACACTTGTATGCTTATCAGACTGTCTCTGTTGCTCAGAATAAATCATAATTTATACATCTGTCACTAAATTAATAACTCCCTTTTTAAAATGTATGCTTCAAAATGACCAGTTACTATGGTAAAGTATGTAATTTATTCTATAAAGTTATTAAAATTAAAACAACAACACCAACTATCTGTGTCACACTCGTCAAATCGTTAAAGAACGTTTACACTTGAGAATATCAAACAAGTAAGAATAGTGTTTATTTGGCAGCTTTGAACTATTTCCCTGTATTCCCTGTCAGCTAACGTTTATTTTAATTCTACAAGTAATTGTGAATTCTTATCGTAATGAATAACATTTATGTTTAGTAGTCAAATTATGTTGTTTTGTGGATAATTCACATATTTCGTCTTAAAAAATGCTTATACAGCCTTACAGTGCTGATAAATTTAGAACTTTTTTCTAGTGCATTTTTATCAGATCAAGTCTATGGGTCTTGCAAACACGCAAGCCGATCCTCTTTGCCTGAAATGTTATACCATAATATAATATTGCTGTTCCAGTAGGTGCGATCATGCAGAAAGATAACTTGTGAGTTCACTTCAGTCAGTTATTATCAATATAGGAAGCAGTGTTATTAGTTGACTTTGTCACAACTCGGACAAACAGTAATGGAAACGGAGACAAAGAAATCAAAATAGGGTTATCGAATTTTGTAAGACGCTGAGATTCCTGACTGACTGATTTTTAACGCCTTACTTTTCAAAAAAATTGTAGCAGTTCAAGTTGCCACCCGTTATATGCACATAAATGTGAAGAAGAACGCACCATAATGAACAGAAATATGCAAGAAGAAAAAGTACGTGGAGAATAGTGGCAATTTAACAACTTTGAAAGTTCATTAAGGGTGAATGCATCTACCCTATGGAGGACGATTTTGACCCATTCACCAATATTTCTCAACCAAATCGCAATTAAGATGAAAAAAAACGAGATTAATACGTCTGCTTTACGGAAGTCAATTTTGACTCAAATCGTATTCTCTAGGTTAGACAATGTAAATCACTCAAACTAATAATCAGTAACGCCATGAGTCTAATTAGTGGTATTTTTCTGACTCGTCTACTCTTTTTTTAATCTGACCCACTCCTGTCTTTATTTTTGTTTTTTTAAATAAGGCTGGGAAAACACCTTTCAACCGTGGTCTGCTTCTTAATGTTGGAGTTTTACATGCGTTAGATATTGATCCGAGCATAAATTGTTTCATCTTTCATGATGTTGATCTTTTGCCTGAAAAAAGCGAAAATCTTTACATCTGTGATACAGAATTACGACACTTATCCCCTGCTATTGATGACTTCCGATATCATCCACCATTCATAAACTATGCAGGTGGAGTCGCTGCAATGACGAAAAAGAACATACTAAAGGTGAGAAAAAAAGAATTTCTGAATTGTAATAGACACTTTTGTATTACACACTATTTAAACACAACCTTTATAAAATATGACTAGACAAAGTGTCTAAAAGCGAAGTTCTCTTAGAGACTTATATAACTAGTCTGTTCATAAAATGTTGTGTAATAAATAAGAAGAAGATTACTGCATCTACTGAATTATTTCTATTCTGTAAAGGCAGACTGCATAGCTGACTGAGGTTATCCTCTTGAGATTAGATCTAGGGTAATAGTTCGCGTAACATTCCGCTTTAATTTGTTCTTATTTCAATGTCTTAATTTCGCGAATTAATTTGTTTTATCCTCCTAAACTGAAAGAAAATCAAAGGAAATCAGTCACTCGGAAGTTAAAAAGTGTGACTTAATGTGCACTGAATACCATGATTTATATGTGAATGTTGCTCACTGGCAGGGTAACTTTGAAGGACTTGTGTAAAATTCATGATAAGTTTATTCGGTTGTTTGTAACTCTGATTATGAGAGATAGAAGTCGTTTTTCTGGACGTCATCTGTAAGCAAATAATCATAGTGTGTCACTGTGGATTGTTGTGTTATGGAATAACGCTCTATCAAAGTGCGCAAATTTTGCCCTCAAGTTAATTTTTATTTGCATTAGAAGTGTAAACAAACAGATTTTCCTTTTGGTAATAGAAGACATCAGCAAGTGATGTGATGATAATATAGTTGTACTAGCTTATATAGTCCTTAAGGTGCTGAGACCATATTACACTGTTTGTGTAAAACTTACTACTATAGTATTATATTATTATTATTGTTCCCTTGGGTTCCTAGTGGAACATAGGGCTTCAACTGCACGTCTCCACTTGCTTCTGTCTTCTGCTGTTCTTTTCACTTGCGTCCATGTTATTCCATACTGTTTCATCTCCTCCTCACACGATCTCCTCCATGTCACCCTTGGACGTCCCACTCGCCGCTTCCCTTTCGGGTTCCACTCGAGCTATGGCCTGACGCGCGATGTCACTCAACGGCCTCCTCAGCGAGTGTCCAATCCATCTCCACTTCCTCCTGCATATTTGTTGGGCGATTGGTTCCTGTTTCGTTTGTTCCCATAGCTTCTTGTTTGTGATTCTTTCTGGCCATCTAATCTTCAGTATGGAGCGAAGACAGTTGTTGATAAAGGTCTGCAACCTGTTGAAAATATTCTTGGTGACCCGCCAAGTTTCTGATCCGTAAAGCAAAATTGACTTGACGTTTGTATTGAAAATCCGAATTTTGTTGTTGATGCTGAGTTGAGTGACGAAGATTTCCAGATTGGTTTCAGGTTGATGAATGTGTTTCTCGCTTTCCCGATTCTCGATTTGACATCCTCGTCCGTTCCTCCTGTGGTTGAGACAATGCTCCCCAGATAAGTGAAAGAAGTAACCTCTTTCAAATCCCTCCCGTTGATGGTGATTGGCACTGGATGTTGCTGCTGTTGTTGGTTGGTTATTTTCATAACCTCCGTCTTGTCTATGTTCACCTGGAGTCCTGTCTTTGCTGCTTCTTCGACCAGTTTGTCGGTTTTTGCTTGTAAGTCTTCGATTTTGTGTGACATCAAACATAAATCATCCGCAAAATCCAGGTCTTCTAGGTTCTTCACGTCGGTCCAGGATATCCCTGTCTTCTCGTTTCCCACTGTCTGACGCATAATCCAGTCCACCACAATTAGGAATATCATTGGTGATAATAAGCACCCTTGTCTGACTCCTGTGTTTACTCCAAACGCTTCGCTGAGTTTTCCGTTGTGGATCACTTGACATGTGCCGTTGTCGTACAGTTGTTGAATAAGGTTGATGAATATTTGCGGTACGCCGTAGTACTCGAGTAGTTTCCAAATTACTTCGCGGTCAACGCTGTCGAAGGCCTTCTCAAAGTCTATGAAGTTGAGGTAGAGGTTTGATTGCCATTCCATGCTTTGTTCGATGATAATGCGTAGAGTTGCAATTTGGTCAGAACATGATTTGCCTTTCCTGAATCCAGCTTGTTCTGGTCGGAGTTCTGTATCCAGCGCGTCCTTGATTCTCTCCAGGATGATGCGACTCAGGATTTTACTTGGCGTCGACAGAAGCATGATTCCTCGCCAGTTCTTGCAGAGTCCCAGGTCGCCCTTCTTTGGTAGTTTCACCAGGTAACCTTTCCTTCAGTCAGTAGGCACCTTTCCCTCTTTCCAGATCTTTTGCAATAATGGAGTCAGCATATCTGCTGTCGTTTCTGGGTCCGCTTTCAGTGCTTCCGGGGGTATTCCATCTGGTCCAGCTGCTTTTCCAGCTTTCAGAAGCTTGATTGCATTCATGACTTCAGTTTTCGTTGGAGGATTGGTGTCAACTTGCAGTTGTGTACGTGCTGTTGTTGGTATTACTGGACGGGTTGTAGGTGGTGGTCGGTTCAAGAGTCCTTTGAAGTGGTCCGCCCATTGTTTAATCTGTCTTTCTTCTTTGGTAATTGGGTTCCCCTGGCTGTCTTTTATAGGTGTCACTTGTGTTGATCTCTTCCCGGATAGAGATTTGGTTATCTGATATAGTGTCCTCAGGTCCCTTTTGCCTGCTGCCTTCTCAGCTTCAGTAGCCAGGTTGTCGTAGAATTGTCTTTTGTCCTTCCTGGCACTCTTCTTCACTTCTTTGTCCAGTGCTGTGTAAGTTGAGTTCAGCGTCTCTTTCTCTTGTCCATCTTTGCATTGAATCATTTTCTCTTTCACCTTTCTCCTCTCCTCTATTAGTTTCCAAGTGTCTGTTGAGAGCCATTCCTTGTCTTGTTTCTTCTTTCTTCCTAAAACCGTTGAGCACGTTTCGTTGAAAATTACCTTCAGAGAGTTCCAATGGTCTTCCACGGATGATTCCTCAATGGTGCCACGTAGTGTTTCCTGCTTTGCTCTAACAGTTGCAGTGAAAATGTCCTGTGTGATTGTGTCCTTCAGTTTGTGAGTGTTGAACTTGCATTGTGGCCTATCCCCAGGTATCCTCGAGGCTTTCAGCTTCACCTTGAAAGTCCCTTGTACCAGATAGTGGTCTGAACCCACATCTGCTCCTCTCCTCGATCTTGTGTCCAGTAGGCTCCGTCTCCACTTCCTTGAGATTGAAATGAAGTCTATCTGGTTTTTGGTGTGTCCATCTGGTGAAATCCATGTTGCCTTGTGTATATCCCTGTGTTTGAACACACTGCCACCAATCACCAAATCATTGAAGGCGCAGAAGTCTGAGAAGAGTTCACCATTTTCGTTCATTTCACCGAGGGCCTCACGACCCATGGTGAGTTCTCTTCCTGTATTGTCTCCTCCCAACTACCTTAGTAGATGATGCTAAACAATACATGCCTTATCTCTCCTTCTGAATTAATACAGTTTAACTTACTTTTAAACTGATTGTCTTTTAAGGTAATTGTTTTTCTATTCTGTTCTATTCAACCGCTTATATATTTGCCACAGCAGTTCGCTGCGACCTCCTTTATGACTGTGAGTGAGACATAGCCATTGTAAGTGGATGAGATGAAAAGATTAGCTGTCTTTGATCATAGGTGCCTGCGTTCTATCTTCCGTGTGAACTGGTATAGTAGGGTAAGCAATACTGAGGTTAAGCGTCGACTGCTAGGTAAGGAGGGGAAATCAATTGCAGAGGCTGTGAAGCTACATCCAATGGGATGGTTAGGACATGTGTTACGCATGCCCAGTCATCGCCTTCGTCGACGGGCAATGTTAGCTAAGATAGGTTGGATGAAGTTGGAAAAGAACTGCTAGTGGTGGTAAAACCAAAACATGGCTTCATCGGCCAGTGAAATCCACAACAGTCAGTTTAAGCTAGCCACATAGGGAGGTGCAGACTGCTTGGCTATTTGGGGTCCTCTTGATGGTAAAAACCAATAAAGTCTGGAGACAATTGGTGATATTAGAGAGAAGAGAACAAAAAGTTCAGCTAATATATCTTTCCACAGATTTCATTCTCAAAAGCTGTACAATCGCATACATATAAATAAGTTTATATAGATACTATTGTTATTTGATTCCATGTAGTAACGAAGGTGGTTAAAGGTCGTGATAATTTTCAACCTGACTTGAAAGTTTGAAGGTCTGAATATAGATTACAAGGGCTCTAGAGACAAAATTACATAAGATTAGAAGTCAGTTACACTGTTTATGTAAAACAAGTTGCTTTTTATTGATATTTTGATGACTGGAAAAATAACTTGATATGGAAGTTCAAGGGTGTGAATACAGGTTACAAGGGGGTTGTAAACAAAATTATACAGGATTAGAAAATAGTTTTTCTTAACGAATATAGGTGTGTGTGGAATGGGAACAAACTGAAAGAATAATATGTTGAAATTGAAAATGAAAGAGAAGAAAAAAGGAGAGAAAAGTGAAGGGGATGAAAAAAGAGACCTAAAGAGAAAAATCGAACTAGTTCCATGGTAAATATGGAGGTTGAACCAGTTTCTTGTGAACACACACCTTCGGTTTTTCTATGCATATGTCGAGGACTTCTGCAGTACAAAGAAGTCGGAAACACACTGCCTTTGGTAGACTTTTATTTACTTTGTAAATGACTCCGAATGATGAATCAGTTGAGATGCTGTGACAGGTGTTGATGACGTGTTCACTTATAGCGCTCCTGATTGAACCAGTGCCTCCTCTTTGCAGCTAAGCTGGGTGATTTTCTCTAACACGTTTTCATAGGATCCACATAGAACGACCTATGTACCTAGCTCCACATGAGCAGGTGAATTGGTATATCCACATTGAAGTGGTCATATTCAGAAGTCCGTCCTTCACATTGCTTCGAAGCAGTGGGTGGCTGGAGAATGTCACTCTTAGAGTCTGTAGGAAAGGTCTTCTTCAGGGACCTGGAGATTCTCCTTTTAAGGGTATCTGCTGCTAGGTCGTCTCTGAATTCCAGATTCAAATATAATGTTTTCTTTGGCAGTGAAGTTCATTCTTTCCTTTTTGGCCTTGGTTTCATGTTCTCCACGAAACTCGTTGGCTATCCAATTTGAGCCAGGATGTTTTTGAGAAATAGAAGCTCTTCTTCTAAGCATTCATCACTACAAATTGTTCTGGGCCAGCGAGATGATGAGAGCTCTTTTCCGACTGATAGGTATCCAACTGCAGAAGTTTGTCAGTTGGCTATTCCATAATGGTTTTCTGTGGATAGCCGTTTCAGAGCTCTATCAACTCTTCTTGTCAATTTGACGTCCATAAATGGAATCTTTGATTAATTTTCAACTTACATTGTGAATTGGTGAGATAGCTGAAAATCATTCTCAGTGGCACAGATAGATTTACTCTTTGTGATTTGTCATATTCAATAAAACTCTATTGTTCTTCCATTTTACTATTCTTTTCCCTCACACTTCTGCTTATTATCTCTCTCTTTTGAATCTCCCTTCACTCTGTTCTGTTGATTTGTGTGCTACATGGAGGAAGAGTGGCAAGCTGCACTGGTGTCCATGTATGGAAATTTCAATGTTGAGACCAGTCAATCCGTCCGTCAGTCAGAATGAAAGTAGGCAGGCATTCAAAAAGTGTTTGCTGCAGTGTATCGATTTCAGAAAGAGAAAGGTGATCAATTGTATCTTGAGTCATTGAATCACATGATCTCTTGTACTCCACTCAGGTAGTCAATATCAATGTGACAAACGAAAGCTGCCTTAGCTAGTCTAATCAATAGGTTTCTTTTTCGTCATTTTTTACCTAAAATGATTCTCATTCATTTAATAAGACGTCATAATGTCATCACTGATTCTTTTTCTGTATTGGAAAACATATAGATAAATGGATTTCCAACACGTCATTGGGGTTGGGGCAGTGAAGATGATGAATTTTCAGCGCGTGGTTTAATCTATAATTTAAAGTTAACTAGACCCCCGGAATCTATTGGACGGTATAAAGCACCAAGACATCAAAAAGGATCTATATCTATTGGACATCAAAGTGCATTTTTACAATTTCGTAATTACTTACATGATGGTTTTACTCTTTTAACAGAGAAATTTTATCATGATTGGAAGTTAGAATCATTACGTCGTCAAACTAAAAAGTATACATTGAATAAATCAGAGAAGTTTAAAATTCCTGTCTTTTTGAATGAATGTACGCGCCAAAATATCCTGTCCCGTTTAAATATTAATATGAATTCAGTAGAAATTGTACATAACCTTAGTGCGATATCTTCATCTAATATTGAATTACTCAATCAATTTGCTCGTGATGATCTATTTATTCACTTTATATTTGATCCAGTTGACTTTTATATTCAAAGTAAGTCATTGTTGAAACCGAAAGGTAATCATACAGTTGAATCATTATGGTGGTTTCTTCACTTTTATGGATGGATATAAGGTGTATATTTATTTATTTATTGATTCATTCATTCATCTCTGTCTTTTCGAAGAGTAAAAGATCAATTTTCTTTTGATACTTCTTGTACAGTAACTTCAATATTTATTTATTCACCTTCTTTTCTATTCTTTCTTTTTGTGTACTTTGTAATTATATTCTAATTTGATCGATTTTGTGTATTTATCTCCATACTAGCTAACACCCAGTGGTGGTGGTGGTGGTGGTATGTAGTAAGGGAATATACTCTTGGAGATTTAAGTAGACCTTTTGTCTTCAAGCAATGTATTCAATTGAAATCCTGTCTCTGTACACAATATGTTTATATAATTTGTAAAGGAATTACTTATTTTGGTTATTGTTCTTCTTGATAGTTATTAGTATTATTCCTTTAGGTTCCGAGTGGAACATAGGACTTCAAACTCGCTTCTTCATTTGTTTCCAGTTGGCCTTTCATCTCCGCCTCACACGATCTCCTCCAGTGTCACCCTCGGAAACTCACACCCAACTTGTCGTTTTACACATGGGTTCCGCTAGAGGACGTGACGTGAGATATCATTAAATGGTTTCCTCAGTGTGTGTGTCCTATCAATCTGCATTTTCGTTGGTATATATTTTTTGAGCAATGGATTCATGGTTGGTTCGTTGCTCTGGCAGAGTTCCTTATTACTAATTCTTTTTGACTGACCATCTGATCTCTTCAGTATGGAGCCAGCGAAGGTGGCAGCTGTTGATAAAAGTCGAGAGCTTGTTCAAAATGCTCTCTTCGTGAAACCAAGTCTCAAGTCGAGAGTAAGTGTCCTTTTCAATTGGCGCCATGTTTAATCTGATCATCTTACATTTTTTTCCTCACCATTCTTGGATAAAAGTCTCAGTGGGAATAGCATCAGTCACTAGGATACAGGTACACTTAGCTGACAAGTTCTATATAAAACGGAGGCCGCTTACTTGATTCCACTATTAACTATTATCAACCGAGTGATACTTATAGATTATTTTAAGAAAGCACACGTTAAATGATCACGCGTTGGTGATGCAGTTGTAGAACGTTCACCAACTACGCCTAACATGTTCCAGGATTAGATTTTGAGTCAATGCACTGCTAAGCCTCGGTTAGACGGTAGTAAGCCCAGTAGAGAGGGAGGGTTGGGTATGAGGCTAACAGCTCTCTACGCCATAAAAATAAAACCTCTGTTACTGAAACTTCAAATTATTTTATTCTATTTAAACAAAAAAACTTGGCACAATATAGCACCAGGAAAATGAGTGACACAATAATAATAAAACAGCATAGATTAAAATTAAAAATATGGGTAGAAAACGGATAAAGTACTTCATCTGGAAGGAAAACAGTCATATTTAACAAGTCCAAACAGCATTCGTCAATTATCATCGGGAAGGGAAGAAAGAAGGAAATTGCAGCACGTTGGACATTGATTGCGATTCTTGGCCGTATCCGATAACGTCTCATACCACCGATTCGAGCTATCTCTTGGACTCCAGCCAGATAGTCGTAACGCACCAACCGATGCTAATCTACCACAATCATCCTTCATCTCACGATGCCACATCATGGGCTGACCATCTCTCCGCTTTTCTCATCCCATCCCATGACCAGCGAACAGAGACTTGTATGGAAACCTCTCGGATGACATTTGCAGCACATGTCGCAGCCACCGAAGCCGGTGTTACCAGATGACAACACTCAACAAATGGTGGTCTCCACTGTGTTCAAACACATGCCACTGGACCTGAGAATTACTCACGCAATGATACCATCGAACGTAAGCAACCTTGCGGAGACAGCGATGATCGAACACACAGAGTCGCCGCACATCCTCAGCTTAGAGAGGATAGGTTTCACAGGCGTAGAGCAAGACAGCCCGCACAGAAGTATTGTATACTCGACCTTTGACAGCCAGGCTGACGTCACGACGGTGCCACCCTAGCTTTCATGATACGGTTAGAAATCTCATCTGTCACCCGTTGAAATTTCAAAGCTCAAGTCTGAAGCTGTATGCTCCGTTCGTAGCGCAAACGAATAAAGAAACTCATTAAACAGTGAATAGTAGATACATTAATACTAGGAATGATCAGTATTTAGAAGCGATTCTTTCTCTGTTACATATATTTATCCAAAGTGTAGATTTAATAACATTTTTTTTGAAAACAATAATTCGACTGAAAAGTATTCACTTATAAACAAAAGTAAATGAAAATAATATTAATAAAGTTTATTATAAACAAAAAAGGGTGTGTAAATTAATTGATTTTTATACCAGGCGACCTTTAATTCATATACGATAATTCACCTGATTAAAGGAAAGAGTTACAATCTAGTGAGGATTTTCTCATTGGGTGTAACTGTAAATGGTGAAAATACAATCATATTTGTTTCGATGATTGAAACTTCTATTATATTTATTTATTTATTTGTTTGTTTATTTTGCGTGATTGGCCATACTGTAGAAAACAAAGACTGGGTAAAGGAATGTTTATTTGCAATTTGGTATCCCTATATAGCCAAATTATATACGCCTTATATTCAACGCACCATTTGCACATAGATCTTCCGTGTTGTGCTACTTCTGGCTTCCTTTCATATTGTGTTTCCTTGTGTTGCTTTCACGTCTCCCATGTATCTCCACAACAATGTATCCATTTGCTACCTCTGACATCAGATGTATCTCCCTGTTATTTGATGTTTTTATGCCGATGAACATCTCTTCATAGACTACTGATAAATCTTATCAGTAGCATACGCCACAATACGAAGTCACGAATCGACAACAATCTTTGTGTCTTCATCAAGTCATGCTTAGAAGTGTTTCTTTAACACTAGTCTTAACGACTCATGGTGATAATTAGATCTAACCGAAACCTAAGCTATGGTGAGATTTGAATCAGAAGGCTACTAATTTTTGATATGCTGACTGAGATTCTCTTAGCTTAGCAGATATGAGATCTTAAGCGTTGTCGTTTTGAGTCCTTCAGTCTCCACACTAGTGTTTGTTATGTTATCCATCTTGTTGAGGGTGTTCGACTTGGATGATGACCAACTGTGCTACAGAAATATAAAAAGTGGCAGTATATATTTGCATACACACACACACATTTCGCATTAGATTACTTACTAAGAATGAGACAGCTTTTCAGTGGCTTCTGAGTACAATTCACACTAATGAATTTACCAGTTGGTTTTATTTTCATTCCTTTGCGTTTCGAGTGGTATGGTGGATTGGATCATGAAGAACACTTTAGGGTGAAAGAACAGAGGCATACATTGGTCCGACAACAGAAGACTTTAGAAGATATGGACTTCGCGGATGATTTACGTCTAAGGTAACACAAACACTAAGGTTCACAGACAATAATCAACACCTTGGCAGAAGAAGCAGCGAAAACTGGACTTCAAGTGAGCACAGAAGAACCACCAACAACAAACACCAGTCACTACAAACGGATTAATTTTGAATGGGATCACTTCTTTCACGTATCTAGGTACCATCGTTTCAACGACAAGCAATAACATGGATGAAGATATCAAAGCCGGAATCAAAAAAGGAAGACAAGCTTCATCACCCTAAAATTGGTCTAGAAATCTACTGTACTAAGCATGAGAAACAAAATTCGGATTTTTACACCAATATTAAATTAAGTTAGTCGATGCTTTTGGGTCAGAAACTTGCCGTGTCACGAAAAGCATTTCCAAAAGGTTGCAGACTTTTATCAACAGCTGACTCCACAGTCAAGATCAAATGGTCAAAAAGAAACTCCTTGAATGAACCAACTAGTAAACTATTGCTCAACAAATGTTTCGAAGAAAATGAAGATGGATTGGGCACACGCTAAGGAGACCGTTGAGTGATATCGCACGCCATACCCTATTGTGGAATCTGAATAGTAAACGACGAATTGGTCGTGAGTCCAAGGGTGACATGGAAGAGATCATGTGAAGCGGAAACGCTAGCTTATGGACAGTCGTACACCCAGTTGAAGAGGACTGCGGAGAACAGGACAAAGTGGAAACATGTTGATGAAGCCTTATGTTCCACTTGGAACTCAAGGGAATAATAAATAAATACATTACATCATTAAACATTGGATGCTAACCTTCTCAGTATAAGTCGACTTGTTAAGCCTAAAGGTAAGTATGCGGTCAATCGTTCATGTTATTTGGTACGCTGTCGTGTTAAGTTCGGTTGTTCTTGTACGCCCTCTGGCTAGCCAGGCAGATGTCAGTGGCCTATATTTCTGATTTCGAAATATGTTTGGTATTTCGGAGAATCAATTTTTGTTCTCATTTGACTTATGAACAGTTGTCTGGTATGCACAAGTTAAGTACACTGAGAACATAAATCAAATTCACAGTTTGCAAGATAATTCAGAGTTTCGCAAATTAATTAGCAATTCACTTAGTTCGACGTGATTGTTACATCATACTTTCCATTGGGAACCGAGATTATTCATATCACAATATATGATCTACTTGGTACCATAAATGGTAATCAAGAAACCAAACGTAAATGCATGGAACTACATAACACAGATCATTTGAGATGAGAACTTGTATATCAGTCATATCAACTAGTGGTACTTGCTAGCAAGATTGAGGTGATCTAAAATCTGGACGATCGTTTCGCACATTTAGAACCGATCTCATTAGCTGTATACCCAGTTTAACCAAGCTCTGAGAGCTGAATCACCTGAAGTCACCTGATTTCTGACCAGCATAAATCAAATTCACAATTTGCCTGTTGTTTGTCTAAAAAGGCCAAAACTGTACTAATTGACAGGGTGGGTGATTGAGTTAGTGTTGTTATTGTTATTATTTGTGTTTGTGGTGTATTGATAGATACATAAGTATCAGTTTACTAAGTACACACAGTTGAAGTCTAATCGACCAATATATAACAGATAAACTACAAATAAGATGAATAGTAATAATAATAATTAATCTTTTGTTGGCTTTCAATCGACCAATCAGGACACTGAGTAGTGAGATAACAATAGCCAAGTTGTTTATGTTATATTTTAGTAACTTTCTGTAAACTAAATAATTGCAATGTTTATTGTCTCTTTAAAAGAAAAAATAATTTAATCAATAAACAATGTATGTGGTATTTGTTTTTATTGAAGCTTTTGTTTATTCCTGAAGGATTACTCTTTATTTGAACTTAACTTACACATATGTATGCGTTAAGAGTTTAATCAAGCAGTTATTCGTAAGAAAGAATAAGTTCCATAATAACATGTCACGGCGGTAGCAATCCCTGCTCCCATAAACAACCTGATACGGTTGAGCATGAGTAGAATTTGTTCTTCCCCTCAAAAGGCTCTCATGTTGCCACGTGTTCAAAGCTTCTGTTGGATAATTCCTATTCACATCGGGTTCATGTGGCAAGGGTGTTCCTCATAGAAGTAAGAGGGCGAATACGAAGGTCGTCTGGCACTTACAACCGAACGGGTGGACATACAAATTCACATCTAAAGGGAGGTAGATTCCGAACCTTTGGTGTACATGGACTACAGAATTCGAAAAGATTGAATTGCATATGAACCTATTTCGGTCTCTAAAAACCACGCAAACGCAGCTCCTGATTTTGCCCTACTGCCTTTTGGATCAGACTTCAAGTCGATGACTTCGAGAAGGACTTCTTAAAACAGTCACCTTCTACGGTATGGGCGCCTGGGGAGTGTTCCAGCCCTTGCATAAACTATGAGATTTTGTGTGGTGCATCTCATGGTGCATACAGTGTACCAAGTTTCTGTATCAATAATTAAGTAGTTAATTATTCAAGCGTTGGTGGCACAGCCGTAGAATGCTCGCTAACCGCTCAGGTGGTCCGTAGTTCGATCCTTGGTCGACTCACTCCTTTATCTCACTAAGCCAGTAATAAGACTGGTAAAGAGGGAGGATTGTGCATGAGGCTAGCAACTCCATCCAGTAAAAATAAATACTAGTGCTACCAAAACTTCAAAGTTCTAGCTGGAAGTAGCCCTATGTTCCACTGGGAACGTAAAGGAATAAAAAAATTATTCAACCCCCATTTGGTAAGATAATGTTTATTTGAAGAAGTGTAGACATTTTCATGTGACATATAAAACAAGTGATACTAACAAAGTGAGGCAATAGTAGATTACCAATAATGAAATGTTAGTGTGTGAAGTGTTTTTAAATCCTTATGAGTGGAAGCCACTTTATTTAATTCATATACACATGATACAACTTCAGCCCTTTTAAAGTACATAACTAGGCTGAAGTAATATTTATTCGTGATCCAAATCATTCTTAATAGATGTTTGGTGGTTACAGGTAATTTGTAGTAAGTCCTGGATCTAGATTTCTTGCTTGTCAGCACTCTCCAGCAAGGTTTGACCAGTAATCTTGAAGAAATCGATGCTCCATTAGAGATTCAAATCTGCGGCAATCAGTGTTGAAGTCAGGGATATTACCACTGGGAAACTTCGGCTTAGAATTGACCGTCTGTAAAACTTTAGTGGACACACTGTTTTGTCATTGGGAAGCAACTAGTGTCACGTGTCTAGTTCTAACTGTTGACAGCATTCTATCAGTCAAGTTTCCAATGTAGTAACCAAGCCTGGGGACTGTCTACCTTTCCAATCTGATTACGTGTGTGACTTTAAGAAGGAGTGACAGCACAGAAGAGAAAACAATTTGTTCTACAGCTAGTATAATTTTTATTACCAAGGCTATATGGGTTATCAGGGGTACACAAAAGCTGGTCACCGACTCCGTCCAATTCTAGATATGTCAGATTCCCCATATCATTCTGTTGCAAAATGGTTGGCTGATATTCTGGAACCTGTAAGGAAACATCTATGCATACTCGCTTCGTGACACCTTCCAATTCATCGATTACATACAAGATATGAATGTTGCTAACAAAAGTATGCTATCTTTCGACACTAAAACACTTCACCAATGCCCCATTCACAGAAACTGTATGTTTTATATGTAAATGTATAGATGACAAGCAGTTCAACACTGGAATACTAAAAAATGTTTTAAAGAACTTCTGCTGAAGTTTACTCTCTCTCTCCAGCAGGGTCCACCAAGTCAGACAAGAGGATAGTGACTCGCCGATGATATCGCTGGCGTTTGCACTAGATATGTATCAAGAATTGGCAGAAGTTGGAATTCATGAATCACTGGGTTGGGTCTCAGTGGCTTAATCGTCTACGAGCTTATCTCGTAACTGGTAGGTCCTTGGTTCAGTCCCTGGGGGGGGGGGTCATGACTGCGTACTGCTAAAGAGTTCCGAAATAGAACGAAACAGCTGTCCAGTACTCCTTGGTCTTCCAACGGTTTTCTAAGTGAAGTCAAGTCGTGAACGAAATTGAATATTTGTAGTATAAAAAGAGGCCACTTTATTTCACTAGTTCTCATTGGCTGCAGACAATGAGCACAGGGAAAGGTTTTAAATTAGAGAATCAGGTACATTCCTATCAACTGCCTAGTTTAACTAGCCAGTAGTAAACGCGGAAAAAGAAGAATGGTTGGGAGTGAGACTGGTGAAAACAAGAGACCGTGAGAACAAGACCACCACGGCTACTGAAACTTCTAAAGTCTGAAGCGTTGAGTCTTTTGGAACTCCAGGTATACAGATGATAACTTTAGGAATTGCAAGACTGATTGTTGCTGTTTTGCCATAGCGAATTACTAGTTAAGTAAGACAGAGAAAAATGATAGATTATTGTGAAGAGAATTTCGAAATCAAACATATGTCTATATTAACTTACCAAATAGACACAGATAAGGACTTTTAAATGCAATTTTACATAACTTCCATCAAAAGATAATAAAAAAGTCCTAGTGCACTTTTTAACTTAAGGTCAATAATATATCAGTGAAGCATCTGAAGGGGACATTTGTTAGAAGATATATATATATATATATATATATATATATATACTGAGAATTAAATACTTTGAAAGCTGATCTCATTGTGGACTTATGTCAGGCGGAAAAACGCTAAGAAGCAGTTTGATCTTCAATACACTGAGTAGATCATTTGAATTCTCAACTTGTGGTTTTTAGGGATTTGATTTATTTGAAGATTGATCATGAACTGATTTCAGGTAAATGACCAATTAAAACTTGTGACTAGCAGGACCCACCAAGTTGAAGGTGGGAACAAGTACCCGTTGATGACACCAACTGGTCGTCACGCTATATATCTCAAATTGACAGAAGTTAGAATTCATGGGTTATTTGGTTCCGTCCAAGTGGCAAAATGGTCAATGTGTTCGACTTTTAACCTGAAGGTGCTGGCTTCGATCGCTGGTAGTGGTTCATGGCTGTGTGCGCTGATGAAGAGTCCCTAACAAGGGTGAAACAGATGTTCAATACTCCTTGGTTTCCAAATTTTTGTGTTTGTTTTCTTGATTAGGACATCTAAGAATGGAATTTTGTTGTCTAATTCTTCTTTTCTTGTGGTGGACTGGATTATGCGTCAGACAGTGGGAAACGAGAAGACAGGGATATCCTGGACCGACGTGAAGAACCTAGAAGACCTGGATTTCGCAGGATGACTTATGTTTGATGTCACACAAAATCGAAGACTTACAAGCGAAAACCGACAAACTGGTCGAAGAAGCAGCAAAAACAGGACTCCAGGTGAACATAGACAAGATGGAGGTTATGAAAATAAACAACAACAACAACAACAGCGACAATCACCATCAACGGGAGGGATTTGAAAGAGGTTACTTCATTCACTTATCTAGGGAGCATTGTCTCAACTACAGGAGAAACGGACGAGGATGTCAAATCGAGAATCGGGAAGGCGAGAAACACATTCATCAACCTGAAACCAATCTGGAAATTTTCGTCACTCAGCATCAACAACAAAATTCGGATTTTCAATACAAACGTCAAGTCAGTTTTGCTGTACGGATCAGAAACTTGGCGGGTCACAAAGAATATTTCCAACAGGTTGCAGACATTTATCAACAACTGTCTTCGCTCTATACTGAAGATCAGATGGCCGCCGGAAAGAATCACCAACAAGAAACTATGGGAACGAACAAAACAAGAAGCAATCGCCCAACAAATATGCAGGAGAAAGTGGAGATGGATTGGACACTCGCTGAGGAGGCCGCTGGGTGACATCGCGCGTCAGGCCACTCGAGTGGAACCCGAAAGGGAAGCGGCGAGTGGGACGTCCAAGGGTGACATGGAGGAGATCGTGTGAAGAGGAGTTGAAACAGTATGGACTAACATGGATGCAGGTGAAAAGTGCAGCAGAAGACAGAAGCAAGTGGAGACGTGCAGTTGAAGCCCTATGTTCCACTAGGAACCCAAGGGAACAATAATAATAATAATATACTTCTTCTTTTCTTGTGAATTTAATGTCTTCAAATATGCCATTGATTAATTTTTGGGTGTAATCCAAATCAAATATTGACTGCTAAAACCACTTGAAGTGGACATAGGACTCAAGTCAACACAATCACTTCATTCGGTATTGTTCAGACTAAAGGATCCAACAGCAAAAGATGATAAGATCAATATTATTTACAAAATAAATTCCATAAACTGCGATAAACACGAAATTGGTCAAAGTGAATGTCCCTGTCGACTCAGAATCGAAGAATATAAATTATCTGTCAAAAGACGCTATATGTATTCTTTCATATCGGTGTAAGTAGACAATCACGGACACCAATGTGATTGGGACAATGTAGAAATTTTAAGTAGAGGAAATACGGAAAATGCCAGGAAATTTCTAGGAACCTGGTTGGTACTCAAATGAATCAACGATTAACAAACACATTAACACAGATCAAATTTACCAACTAAAAATAGGCGATAAATCACATGACAGGAAAGTCCGAATTCCAAGTCACTAAAAAATTGATCATTTAAGATGTAAATTAACAATAAAATCAAGATAAAGCAGGTTGTCAGTAGATAAAGTTATATCATCGTTCATGGAGAATTCGAATAAGTTCACTTTATAGTAAAGCTTTCTCTGAAGATGTTACCTAGAAGGACAATGAAAGCATCACAATTAATTAATTAATTGAACCAGCTCAGAAAACACAACCAAATCAAAATCATCCACCTGAGCCAGAAGTCTTATCTGTTTCTCCCTGGTTTAAAGGTGGTTCCATTAACTGATGTGTCACTTCGTGATATTTCAATTCTATCAAAGGCCTTCTGTATGGATATATACACCACCGAAAACATATGCTGACTGAGATATTTTTTTCCAAACTGACAGAATTCAAACAATGTGAACTATTTAACTCCGACATAGAGAATGAAAGAGGAATCTCTGCTGCAATATTTGATGCCTTTATCATCTATTTAAGAAATATTTCAGTAATTTCACTGCGTACTAAAAAGCAGATAATATGAAAAGCTGGATACTGAGCAAGCTAACTGCTTAGAGCGTTTCTGGAGTCCAAAAACCAGTTTTGGAAATGAACACTTATTTCTTGACATTATTATTGTCTTTAAATTGTAGTTTCTCCTTGTTGTACTCAAAGACATCAATTGGATTTCTTTTGCACGCGCGCGCGTGTATGTGTCTGTTATTACTACTTGCAGGCATCATTTGCTTCAATGCTGATAGGTACCATTAGGTCTTTGCTAAAATTGTCATACTGTGTACAACTAAGTGGTATGTCAGGGTGATAAGTTCAGCAAAAATCGCACTTATTGAAAACATACACACTCATACACTTAATGAAATTCATGCATAACAAGCGAATGAATTGTATTCCGTTAATCAATAAGACAAGACGTCACGTAATTAGAATAAATATTATCGATCAGGTGAACTATCTCTCTTTCTTCCTCTCTTTAATTTTTTTACAAAATGTTTTGGGCTATGTATTTGACGAATATGAACATAAATTTGTACTAGTATGTTTTTCAGCTAAATTCATGAAACTACATTTGTCCCCGACTACTCACTGTTGCTTAGAGTCGACTTTGGTGGAAAGCTGCTACTGCAGAATGTGAAGATGAAGTACGAAGTGGAAATATTTACCTCAAAAGTTGGCATTTATTGGTAAATTAATTTTATATGTTGGCCATTACATCTGGGATTGGGTTGGCGGTTCACTGGCAGAAAGTTCTCCAACTACTCCTGACTTGGTCTAGGCTTCTTTTCCCAGCGGACACACTCCTAAATTTCACTTAGCCGGTGGTAATCCCGGTGAAGAGTGTGTGTGTGGGGGAGTCTGTGCGTGAGGGTAGCTACCTCACCCCATAAAGTGAAACTGAAACTTCAAAGCTCAATCTGGAAGCTTTGAGTTCCACTGGGAACCCAAAGGAATGCATAGAAAGGTGGAAGTTACAAGGCCTCTGGTTAGCTAAGCAGTTGTTATTGCCCTATATTTCTGATTTCGAAGTATACTTCCCATTTTTGGCGATGAATATTTTATTCACTGAACTGCGAATCAGTGGTTTCCCTGCAACGTCACGTCATTTCACAGCCTTCTGTTGGCTGAGAAATTTGGGAAAATTAGTAGAGAAAGCAATTGTTTTGTATGTAGTCTTCGTAGAACTTGATCATGTTTACTTCATTTACCGTTCGCCAGCGTACGGTCACAAATTAGTCAGTGATCTCTGTCGAGTAGTCTAAAGCTAAATCCCTCAAAATATCAGATTGTTAATTTCACTTTCAGACACAAACATGATTTACATGAACTGATCCGTCCCTATGATTCTTGTATCATAGAAGGCAATGAAGTTGAAACTAAGTCAAATGTTAAATACTTTGAATTATATCTTTCCGCTGATCTTTCCTGGTCTTCCCACATTGTGTTAGTTTCTAGAATGATATTTTCTCTAACCTTCTAAATGAAGAAGTTAAGACAATCTGGTATCACTGAGTCTCTACTTTCACAGTTTGTTAATTCATATATCCCACCTATTCTCCCTTATTGTTCCCCATTATTATTTCGTAATCTACTTAATAAAGTCATTGTTACACTGCAAATGGCACTGAAAGCTGTCAATAGGGCGAGTGGAGTATCGCTAAACCAACTTGTTAGCACTGTATTAGGATAAACACATAGATTCATACAAGAAATTAGAAAGTATTATCGTGTGGGACTTCGATCATCCTATTCATACATAATTCTCTACTTGCACCTCATCGGGTAGAACTAGAAGCAACTATAAAAGACTTTATGTTTGGACCACTAAGTATTTGGCACACATTTTATATGATGGGAAGAGTAAAAGCTATGACACTTCTAATTTAGTGAGAAACACTAGGTAAACCCTCCATTTTATTCTTTCTTTCACTGTTATATTGTTGCTAGTATTTGTCATCAAACAAAGCATAGAATGGCAGTCAAACCTCTACCGCAACTTCACCAACTTCGAAAATGGCTTCGACAGACAGTGTTGACCGAGAAGTAATTTCGAAACTGCTTCGACACTGTGGCATGCAATTCCCAAGTCTTTGTTAGCCTCACTAAACAGCTGGCTATATGAAAATTCCACGTGTCAGGTGATCCACAACGAAAAAACTCAGCGCGGCCTTCGAAGTGAATACAGGAGTAAGGTGATATTCATAATTATGGTGGACTGGATTATGCATCAGACTATGCACAGGGAGTGAGAAGACAAGAATACGCTGGACGACAGATCAGAAGACTCTAGAAGATCTGAATTTCGGGTGTGGATGACTTGTGCTGAATTTCACAAAAACTTGAAGACCTGCAGCCAAAAACCAACAAACTGGCTGAAGTGGCTGGCTGGCAGCGAAGACAGGACTCCAGGTGAACATAGAGAAGGCGGAGACGGAGTTGATAAGGATAACCAACCGACTGCGACAACACACAGCACCAATCACCATCAACAGGAGTAATTTGAAGGAGGTTATTTCCTTCAATTATCTGGCGAGGAAGCACGGTTACAATCACAAGCACTCAAAACCGATGAAGATATCAAAGCTGGCCAGAATCGGAAAGGCGACATACGCCTTCATCAACCTGAAACCAGTTTGGAAATCTTCTGCATTCAGCCAGCATAAACAACAAGATTCACATTTTCAACACAAATGTGAAGTCAGTCAGTGCTTCTATATGGGTGGGTCAGTAACTTGTCTAGCGTGTCACGGAAAGCATTTCCAACAGGTTACAGACTTTTATCAACTGCCAGCTGCCTCTTCTTCTCGCTCCATACTGAAGATGAAATGGCCAGTCAGTCGGCCAGCCAGAAAGAATTAGCAACAAGCAATTCTGGCTCGCTGGCGCGCTGGCTGGCAACAAACCAACCAACAGCCGATTGCTCAACAAATATGTAGGAGAAAATCGAGGTGGATTGATCAGGCATACGTTGAGGAGGTCGTGGAATGACATCGCGGCAATGCAGGGCATCGGTCGAGGGGAATACAAATGGGAAGTGACGAGTGGATCGTTGGTGCGAGGGTGACATGGAGAAGATCGTTTTGAGTGGAGGAGGAGATGAGAGATTATGGTTAGTCGTGGACCCAGCTGGTGAGGACAACAGAGAATAGGATAAAGTGTGGATGTGTTGTTGAAGCCCTATATTCCACTCAGAACCCAAGGGAATAATGATAATACTTAGCTTTAGACTCTATAGCTGTAACCTGCAGAGGCTGATGGATTCTTCTCAAGTGTGTGTCTGAGCAGTAAAACAGGTATGTAAAATAGTAAACACACTGTAATTTGACCAGATCGTTTAAATTTTGTTACAGTTCTCAGAAAAATATCAATTCTGCTTTCTTTATAACGAGTTGAGATGCGAAATAAGTCCGAACGATTGATTCTTAAAGACTTTGTTTAGTGAGTCGACTTTCCGAACCACACATGATATCGACTTCCTTCTTTCAAATCCTGCTCCCCCTAATTCAGCCTGGACAATTGGTCCATGACATTAGGTCTCACAAAAGAAGTATGACTGATAGCTCGGTACCGAGTATCTGACTGGACTTCTACCGTGTTTTGTTTGGTATATCCATAGTATTTAGTGAGCTTCAAATAAGATACGCCCAAGCATTGTCTAAACAACACACAGAATGACACTATCGGAGAAATATCAAAGTAAGAAATAGTTGTACACACATATCCATCAACGATGGAAGTACTGCAGGTGTGAAAGGGTATATCCATTTTTTATAAAGCTTAACTACAGTGAAGTTATATGATATTTATTATGTATGGTTTAATCTTACCTCTGGCCTACATAAGTTTTGGTATTTAACTGATTAATTAATTTGTATTATTGTTTATATCACGTGATCATCATTTACACAATTCTAATAGAACAATGAAGGTTACAAAGTCCGTTATACAGATTTAGTCAAAGCAAACTAAACAAACCAAAATCCAAAATTATAATATCACTTCAGATAATGTATCCAGACTTGTTTTACAATCATTCAAGAACCTGTTACTCAAAACATGTAACGAAGAAAATGGAAATGGGTGGGACACACGCTGAGGAGACCGTTGAGTGACGTCGTGGGCTAGGCAAGCACCTTCAGTGGAAATCGAATATGATGTTACGATTTGAGCGTGTGTCTGAGGGTGACATGGAAGAAATTTTGTGAGGAGGAGATAATAGCCTATAGGGGAATGTAGTGCCAGCTAGAGGGGATAAATTGGAGATGTGTTGTTGAAGCCCTATGCTTCACTTGGAACCCAAGAGAATAATAAATAAATAATATTTTACAATATTAATGATAAAAAAGTTAATGCATATCCATCGTTGAAAGAAGTGTGTGTATAACTACTTCTTACCTTGATATTTCTCCGATAGTGTCGTTCTGCATATTGTTTAGACAATGCTTGGGCGTATCTTATTTGGGTTTAGAATCCCAGGAGGCACATGAGTTCCTTCAAGATTGCAGATGCGCCTTGCTAACGAATGCCAACAAGCACTAAACTCAGGTCTAAGGCTTCCTAAAGATGGCGTCCGACCCTCTAGCAACAATTCCGAGTGCACCGTGATGGAAAGCCACCTAGCATAGAACTGAGTCTGAAACAAATGAGGGACTAGAAGCATAACATTGGTTCCTACGCGGTGTCCAGTCAAAGTATAGTAGCGTAAATGAAGCAGAAATAGCGTATGTAACTTTTTAGGTTGGTCAGTAATGCAAGGCAAACTCTGGGATAACTTACTAACGAACACAGAGAATTCATCTTTCAGTTTTAGTCATTCAACCTTTGCTTTCCTCTTGATAAAATCAACATTATGATTATGTTGTACATAATTTTAATATTTCTAATGAACAATAGGTTCATATGGTTCTAAAATTTGTAGGAAAGACCGATTTATAGTTTCGATTTTATCTGCTTTCATTGTTTGATAAATGACTCATTTCATATTCATTGTTTTAGTTAGTTGATGCACTGCATATTTCAGTGAAATATCGAGTGTTGGTTTGCAGGGTTTTGATTGACTTCAGTTCCAATCACCAGTTTACTTCATTTAGAGAACCAGTGTGTTGTTTCGTCCTTGTTTGGTACTCTTCACAGTATTCACCCTGTCAGGGATCAAACTGAAGATATTCAGTTTACAAGCTGAACTGCTGAAAAATCGTAGATAAGGGTGAACCAGATGTCTGATACTCCCTGGTTTACAATGGTTCTCTAACTGAAATTAATTCCTGATCAAAATTTCAGTAATTTAGGCGGTGATTATTTGTTCTGACACAAATACTCATGTTTTTAAAATACTTTAACTTGTATTCTGAACTGTAGGTAGCTAGTATTTCAGCAGAAACGCGTCGAAAACATACGATTAAGACTGTACTTGAAGTGACCAGTCATTTTTATGTAGCCCAAATTTTGCAGGCCGACCGTAGATATCAGGTGTGCGTCGGCAGGGGATCGAACCCCAGATAATGTGCATGGCCGGCGAGAGTCCTAACCACTGGGCCACCGACGCACAACGTACTCAACTACAACAGCAATAATCCATTGACTGACGAAAGAAACAATGTGCAGATGTTAGTTTAGAAGAATTCAAACACACTGTAACACTTTAATGCTGAAGGGAATAGAGTGGAAGTGTTTGCTGTCTTCAAGAAGAATGAATACGCATATAATTTCATCAAAAAAATGCTCACACTCAAATAGAAATGCCAACAAGAAAACATTCTCAAAACCACATGAATATTCATTCTACCATATATAAAGAATATCTCTGAAATAACTGCCGGAATACTAAAACCATCTGAAAAAGATATAGTGCACTAGCCAACACAATTTATTCATTCAATAGTGGGCAGAGTAAAGGATCCAACAGCAAAATGAGATAAGATGAATACCATTTACACAACATCGGTCAGAGGTGAATTCCCCTTCGAGTCAGAATCAGAGAACATAAATTGACTATGAAAAGACACTATGTGTACTTTCATATCAATGCGTGCAGACAATCACGCACATCAATTCGACTGGGAGAATGTAGAAATTTTAAGTAGAGGAAACATGGAAAATGGCAGGGAATTTCTAGAAGCCTGGTTGATACTCAAATGAATCAATGATTAACAAACACATTACTATAGAGCAAACTGTCAAAAAGAAGCAAGATTCCCATACCCTAGGATTTTCAACAGTCGATATTTAAAAAGTGATATAATTCCTAAATACCTACACCTACGTACTCCAATTACTTCAAGAAAAATAACATCAGCAGCGGAACATGTCAGTAAATTATGTCTTAAAGGAGAACTACATTGAATCATTGTGAAACTAAACAATGTATGAAATGAAATTGAAAAAGTCAAACACAAACTCAAATGTATGGTCAATGATAAAGAGTATGTAACTGTTGTTGAAACATTCAAAAAAGTTAGAGAATCAGCATTAAAAAAATCAAAAAACCACACAAATTAAAGGAATTCAACAAACTAATAGAAAAAAGGAAGCAATAAATGAAGAATTTGACACTAACATTTCGTCCTTTATTGACAGAACAAAATGGATGATCAACCTCTCATCAATGGGACTAAGCTCTAGTGAGATAAAAATCACTCGAGAAAGGAAAAAATTTCAAAGTTACAGTTAGTAAACTAAAACCAGACGATGTCATTCCTAATACAGAAGTAGCATTAAGTTCAACGGGTTGGACGACAGCAGAAGAAGTTCCAGCACAATGTGCATTAACCCTGAAAAATCAAAAGAAAGCGAAATCAAACTTAACAAAATCGGAAAGACTAGCTCTAATTGGTCTAAAACAGGATGAAATCATCGTCATCACAAAAGCTGATAAAGGAAACTCTACAGCAGTTTTGGATAAATTTGACTATATCAAGAAAGTCACTGAACATATTGAGACGGGTCAATATAAAGAAATTAAGAAGCCTGTAAATACAGTAATGAATAAGATTAAGCCGTCACTGGGTGAGTCTAAATGGTTTAATTTAATGCCTAAAACTAATAACGCTAGTAGAATATACGGCACTATAAAAATACATAAACCAGGTTACCCCATAAGACCAATAGTAGATTCCAGAAATACGCCGACACATGAATAATCAAAACACTTAGCTATAATACTATGTCCTATTAGAAATCATTCAAACTCTAGGCTAACTAATTCATATGAGATGAAAAAGAAACTAAATGATATTCAATTAGATAATAATGAAAAAATGGTTAGTTTTGATATAACTAGTCTTTATATTTATATACCAGTCAATATGGCCTTAGAAGCAGTTAAAAAAGAACTAACTGCAGATCCTGAACTCAATCATAGGACAAAGCTGCCCATTGAAGAAATTATTTTAGGAATTCAGTTATGCCTCACATCTACTATCTTTAAATTCCAAGGCAAAATATATAGACAAACAGAAGGTGTAGCAATGGGATGCATCACCAATATCCCCTATCGTAGCAGATATATTTATGGACAGCTGGGGAAATATTGCTCTTAATACATTTAATCCTACTCCAAAGATATGGTGGATATATGGATGACACTTTCACAGTGTTAAAAACAGAACATATCTCTAGCTTCTTGACACATATAAACTCACTAGTAAATGGAATAAAATTCACATTTGGATCGGAAAATGAACAAGGAGAGGATTAGCTGTGTTAGATTGTAAATAAAAGATTAAAAATATTTAGACTTTAATTCATCTCATCTGTTATCTGTGAAGGCAGGTTTAGTTAAGTGTCTAACGAAGCGAGCAACAACATCACTAAGTAATACAGAAAAGACCTAAGTTATGAAATAAAACAGATAGAAGAATAGCTGGTTAGTATTTAATAACTATCCTATAAAATTCATTAGGAAGATCAGAAAAGGTCAAAAGCAAAATAAAAATATTGGTGAAATTAATAATGATAACATAAATAAGAAAGAATACACGGCGTCTACAGTTTCATCATATGAGGAGGGGATATCTGAGACCCTACGTAGGATTCTCAATAAAGCAGGAATTAGGGTGGCATTTAAACCTACAAACTCACTCAGGTAGGACAGGCTCTGTAGTTTAGAGGACACTATCGGTTGACCCAATTAGATAAGATAATATAATTTACAAAATACCTTGCAATGACTGTGAGTTAGGTGAACTACATAGGTCAAATTAGTAGGTCGCGGGTAGTCAGATTGTCGGAACATAAGAATTTAGCTAAGGTTAGAATGATTGTCCCCACCTGTGAAGATAAGCCATTAAGAAAAAGGCTGAGCAATTGCACTGTGTGCTTTCACATTCAACCACACAATTGGGTGGGACAGAGTCAAATATGTAAAAAGTAATATAGGTAGATGCAAAGAGAGGTTGATTATTGAATCTTTGTTCATTGAGTCAACACCCCAAACACGCATTAGCAATAACTCATCAATCATACAGGAAATATGGAAAATATTTCTACCAATCAAATCAAGAGATGGGAAATAATGGGATGATATAAACGAAGTTAGAAAGTTGTGTGAGTAGTGCCTTGATGTGATTATGAGCAGCAATGAATTGTGCTCGAAACATATTTTCAATAAATATTACTGTTATGATGGAGAAGATTTGTAGCTCAGGTGGATGATTTTGATGTGGTTGTGTACTCTGAGCTGAATAGTTTATTTGTGAGGCTTTCATTACCCTAATAGGCAACATCTTCAGCGTATACTTCAAATTGAAATAATTCGTTCCCTCTATGAATTTAGACAAAGCAATAAGGAGACGTAATTTGTTTGAATAGTGTAATGTATTCGCTCAACGCATTTCGAACAATCTGATCACATACGGACTTGTCATGAAAACATATATATGGAAATAATAAAGAATTAAGTTGTGAGAAAATAGACTTAAGCCAAGTTAGAATTACATACTGAAAGTTTAAATAATAATGAAGATTACTAAACCAAATAACAGAGGTAATAGTACATCATAAAGGGATCAAATTGCTTCAAATTATATAATGATTAATAGAGAATTCAAATAAGCCTGAAGATGTCTAGAAAGAGAACGAAAACTTCGCACTTAAATCAACCACCTCAGGGAACCCAAACAAATAAATAAAATCAGATACTATATAAATTCTCAGACTGAAACCAACTGTGTACATTATTTCCGCGATTTACGTTAATTTAAGACTATTATGTAAGTTTCTTCATTGACTGACAGCTTTTATTGATGAGATGTTTAACCTGTTTTATATTAACCTATTTGTTGGTCGTTTTTTACTCATATATATATATATATATCATTCTGTAAAATTCCAATAACAACGCTTATGTAGGTTCGATCAGTCTTCTGTAAATGACCTTGACCCTTTAATAATCAGAGTAATAACCTATACATTTAAACAGTTTCTTTTACTTCAATTCACGGTGCGTATATTGATGAATCATCTTATGAATTAATTACTCTGATCAATCAATTTTGAACAAGGATGTAAATTATAGCAAAGCAAACATGCTACATTTTTGTTTCAGAATACTTGAATTGATAGAATGGAGGCGGTCTATTACGGTTTAGATTTCCTCAAATAGTTAATCTTTGTATTAAGTGCTTACGGGATCTCTGTAATTACCTAACAGATGTTACTTTTGGATGTTTTAAATGTGAAATATCTGCTATGGCGTCTTCTATACTATTCGCGAAAACACCTGACGATAGCTCATATCGTCGTGCATCAATTTTATAATTCAAAAAAAGTGAAATGTCATTAGGTTTTAAGTCACTTTTGATTGGACTGAAATATTAGGCCTCTGTTAACATGTCGGCCTCTATTATGGATTAACTTGAAGTCATTTGTTGGATGATGGCTATCAGTTGAATCAGGGATATGCATTTCGTCTTATTTGGAAATCGTCACTGGAAGTACAGGCATTGGGTGATGGTGTTCCCACTGAGATTCAAACTCAGTACCCGTTGTTTTGGACACGAAATCAATATCTACTAGACCACTTCAGTGTTTGAAAGAATTTGGGCAAACAAACAGCCGGCTGAAAGTGACGTTAGATGGTTGGAAGCAATCGGCAGGAAATCCTAGACCTAGGTTTCTTGCTATTTGGCACTCACAAGTCAGCAAGGCGTATCTGCAACCTTGAAGGAACTCCTGTCCCCTCTGAGATACGGTCAGAGACGTTACAAATGAGCTGTTTAGGCTCTTGATTGACCTGCTATAGGACTGTAGTGGATACTTTAATTGGAACTTAGTAATTAGTGTGATGTGTCTAGTCCTTTCTTTGGTGCAGACTGAATTCTATCAGTCAGGTTTGCAATGTGGCCAGCACTCTTGGGTGCTCGTATAGCTCAGTGGTAGTGTCTCTGACTTCAGCACTGGGTGACGCGGGTTTGAATCTCAGAAGGGACATGAGTTGCTTCAAGGTGACTGCAGATACACCTTGCTGACTGTTGAGTGCTAACTAGCTCATATACACAGAATATTCTGGAGTAGTCGTCGTTAACAATTTCGGTGTTTTTTAAGTACTACTGATTTGTTAAGCAAGCAAGATCAATGGAATTACGGTCCACGAAAGATGCATAGATTATAGTCAGCATAAAAATGAGTCATTTGATTGATAGCGGTTACCGAGCGGACAGAAATAGTGCCTTCAAAGTCATCTATCACACTCTATCGAGCCTTTCGAACGGAATTCGGGGTTTTACACACAGCCTAATGTATGGGAATTCTAGAGAACAATCCTAATCTTTGCATACAAAAGAAGTCTGTTCTACCTTTGTCTCTCCTTTGGCCTACGTAAATTCTAATCAAAATCTTCCCATCCTTTCTTATTTTCCATTTCCTTCGTCCTTTTATGATATTTATTTAAACTTTGATTATCTGTCCACTTCACCTTTAGTACTACGTAACTTTTAGGATTTGACCTAATTTATTTATTTATTGAATTGTCCACATATACACATATTACTACCTTTTTTATTCCTATCGCCACGTATGCAAACCTTATAATCATTATTTTTGTTATTATTATAATCATCGTTATTACCGACGTTCAAAACATTTACCACATTATTATTATTATCATTATTATTATATGATCCACAGAATCACCGGCATTGTTTAAAATTTTTATGTATAAATCTGTGTAAATTAGAGTAAAGCTTGATGAAGATCTAATTGAAAACAATACTGTTCGTTTATGTCTTGTTCTAATATTATTAATGGGAATATTTGACGATTTAAAAATGTGATAGCAAGTAGAATATCAAATAAAATTAAGGAGATTTTCATATTAAACTGAGGGCTATTAAAACCTTGGTGGCCAAGGTAAAGAAAGTGTCTGAGCCAACTTCTTTCGGACGCATAAGTTAGGTTTCTTAATGTGGATCCCAACGGAATCAGCAGTAAGTAGTAGACGAACTCTTAAGGTGATGTTAAGACTAGTTGGTATGCGGTAGATGACTTCGGAAGCTTCGTTAACATTAATCTCGTGTTCTCTTTGCACAAGATGAGATAGAACAGATCTATGAAGGGAGTTTGTTTTTCCTTTACTTAACCACTCAGAATGATGTTCGGTAATCTGACGATAAAGACGCCCAATTGTGTACAGCTTATGCATCTGGCTCCACAGTAGTAATCAAATTGATAGATATACATAGATGAAGCGAAATTAGTCAGTTTATCTTTTACTCTCGAACTCAAAATTGAGGCGGTTTTGAAGACACAGCGTAATTAAGAAGCATTGAATGCTTTTTTTACCTCATTCCTAAGGCATTGTGTCAATACCTCATTGATGTTATCCTCGAGGAACTGAATTTGTAAGAATAAGGCCTTTTTCAGAACTGTTGGTACCTTCTTGGCCTATCTTGATTTTTGAATCGTATTCTTATCAATGAATTTTTCTGGATAACTGTTCTCATTCAGCAACTGTTTAATAATGATAAGCTCTTCACTAAGACATTCATCGGAGCAGATTGCTCTTACTCTGTGGACCAAGCATCTTATTAAATTGCGTTTGTATTTCAAAGGCACGAAGCGGGAAAAATGAGTATACTGACCAGTTGATGCAGGTTTTCTATATACACTTCTTCTTCTTATTGTACTGTATTCAACACTGGGAGAAAAGAGCTGGGATATAAAGCCTTTAAATCAGTAAACAAACAGCAAATTATAGCCAGAATTATTATTTCATATATTATTTATTTATTATTCATTATATTCCACTAAGTTTCAGCTTTTGTAGTTTTATTTTATGTGTTTATAGATATTTATAAAATGAACTAAATTGTTTGCTAAATGTATCAAAATGCTGAAAATTCCATTCTGTATAATTAATATGATTGTTTCGTTTCAATTACAGGCGGAACTGACGAGGATATCAAAGCAAGAATCGGAAAAGCAAGACAAGCTTTCACTACTCTCAAGTCTGTGTGGAGGTCAACAGCACTCAGCATCAAAAATAAGATCCGGATTTTCAACTCCAATGTGAAGTCAGTGCTACTATACGGATCAGAGACTTGGCCAGCGCGTCATAAAGAGCATCTCAAACAAACTACAGACCTTCATTAACAGTTGTCTTCGCTCAATACTACTCAAGATCAGATGGCCAGAAATGATCAGCAACACAGATCTCTGGCAATGAGCGAACCAACTGAGCAGGAACCGATTGTGAAACAAATAGGCAGGAAGAAATGGAGGTGAATTGGCCATACTCTGAGGAAACAATCCATCAAGTGACATCACTAGACAAGCCATCGCTCGAGTGGAACCCGAAAGGGAAGCGGCGAGTTGGTCGTCAGTGCAAGGGTGACTTGGAGGAGTTCATGTGAAGAGGAGATGAAAGCATGTGGGCAGACTTGGAGCCAGGTGAAGACTCTAGCAGAGAAGCGAACGCAATGGAGACGCACGGCTGAAGCCCTATGTTCCTCTAGGAATTAAAGGAAACAATAATAATAATATGATTGTTTGGAATAAAGTGTTTATTATTATTATTGTAGTATTATTCCTCTAGAAGTGAAATCCAATAACTGTAAACGCTACAACAACAACAACAACACAAGACTGTCTACTTAACCAAATTCTGCTGACAGGAACACCATGTGAGCTGATATGCAAGCCACCATCGTGTATACATAACAAAGTAATCGATTTATGAGTGGAACAATGTCAGATGTTTTGATTGGACACTAGTAACTAGTGTGATGTGTCTAGTCCTTTGTTTTGTGCAGACTGAATTCTATCAGTCAGGTTTGCAATGTGGCCACCATTCTAGGTAGCTTGGCATCACGGTGCACAGTGATTTGATGATATGAGATGGTAACGTCTCTGACTGCAGCACTGTGTGACGCGGGTTCGTATCCCCGAAGGGATATGAGTTCCTTCAAGGTGACTGCAGATACGCCTTGCTGACTGTTGAGTGCCAACTAGCACGAAACCTAGGTCAAGTAAGGCTTTCTGTGGCCGATTGCCTCCAACAATCTAATATCATTAATGTCAGATGTTTTTACTTATGCTTCACTCATCTCCTTGGTAATGACATCTGGTAATTCATTGTTGAACTGTTAGGTGGCGTAAGGCGAATTACTACATGTAATAATAACAGTCAGCTAGCTAGTATTTTGCTCAACTTATTATTATTCAAACTGACTTTTTTTCTTGTAGTTAGAAAACAGTCGATTGTGAGATTATTCACATTTCTTTCATAGGTTCAATTTTCATAGATTTATATATTACGATGTAGACATTTATTGATTTCGTGATAGTCTAAAGAAGTGATTATGTGAATGAATTATGTTTCAAAGTTCTGTTAGTGCAGTATTTTAAAACAGTCTAATGTAACAAGTTAAATGTGATACAAATATTATCAAAATTGTTCATAAAATGACTGTACTGTATATACTACTGACTAACATGAGTAGTTTTGATCACTTCACACTAGGTAATATTGCTTGCTAGGTAGCTGGATCGGGGTTAATTAAACGGCACATAGGTCAGGTACATCAAATTCTCGGATGATTTATGTTTAATGTCACACAAACTCGAATAGTTACAGGATAAAACGAACAACTAGGTAAAAGATGCTGGCAGCGAAGACAAGACTTCAGGTGAACGTAGAGAAAACAGAAGTGATGAAATCTGACCACCAACAACAAATATCAATCACTGTTAATGGGAGAAATTTGAACGAGGTCACTTCTTTCATTTATCTAGGGAGCATCGTTTCAAATACAGGCAACACAGGTTGGGATGTCAATGGTAAGACCAGAGAGGCAAGGCAGACCTATATTACTCTGAAACCAGTTTGGAAATGTACTGCATTAAGCATGAACAGCTAGATTTGGTTTCTCAACACTGATGTCTGGTCATTTCTTTTCCGTATGGTATAGAAACTTGGCGTGCGCTTCACGAAAAGCATTTGCAACAGGTTTCAAACTGTGATCAATGAATTTCTTCTTCCTCAACTCGTGGTACTTGCTAGCCAGATTGAGGTGCTCTGAACACCAGACAGTTGTTTTACCCGTTTGTGGCCCATCTCAGCAGCCGTTCAGTTCAAAGCTGGAGATCTTGGTCCCAAACAAGCGAAACCTCAGTCCAGTGTTTGGACCACTTCGATCTGGTCAGCAAACACTGCTGGCTGCAACTACTCATCTCAGTTAATGAGTAGTAAATAATACATTAGGAAATAGAGGAGATGGTGGCCTTTGAATATATAAGCGAATCTTGCGTATTATTCAACATGTACTGTTCCAGGTATAATTTGTAGTTCAAAACCATAGCAAACTAAACCCGAACGGTTGTGTTTAGTTTCCAACATTTTAGTGCCTTTCTTTCTTTGATATCAACAGATTGAGAATTCTCCATATAACTTTTACTTGGGGTTTCATGGTTTTGGTCGCTCCTGTTAAAATTTGACTTCATAAAAAATTAGTCTCTTATTGCATCACGCTGTATATTGGTGCTGCAGCGGTAGAATGCTCGCCGACCACTTCCCACTTGGTCCGGGGTTCGACCCTAAGCCAACGCACTCCCCAACCTCTCTTAGTCGATAGCAGGCCCGTTAAAGAGAAGATGTCGGATATGCGGTTAACGACTTCACACCACTCGAAACGCAAAGGAATGAAAATAAAACCAATTGGTAAATTCATTAATGTGAATTGTACTCATAAGCCACTGAAAAGCTGTTTCATTCTTAGTTAATAACCTAATGCGAAATGTGTGTGTCTGTATGTAAATATTTACTGCCACTGTTTATATTTCTGTAGCACAGTTGGTCTTCATCCAAGTCAAACACCCTCAACAAGATGGATAACATAACAAACACTAGTGTGGTGACTGAGGGATTCGAAACGACAATGTTTAAGATCTCATATCTGCTAAGCTAAGAGAATCTCAGTTAGCATAACAAAAATTAGTAACCTTCTGATTCGAATCTCATCATAGCTTAGGTTTCAGTTAGATCTAATTATCACCCTGAGTCATCAAGACTAGTGTTAAATAAACACTCCTAAGCATGGCTTGATGAAGACACAGAGATTGTTGTCGATTCATGACATCGTATTGTGGTATGTACTACTGATAAGATTTATTAGTAATATATGAAGAGATATTCATCGGCATAAAAATATCAAATAGCAGAGAGATACATCTGATGTCAGAGAAGCAAATGGATACATCGTTGTGGAGATACATGGGAGACGTGAAAGCAACACATGAAATGAGGCCAGAAATAGCACAAAACGGAAGATCTGTGCAAATGATGTGTTGAATATAAGGCGTGTATAATTTGGCTTTATAGAGTTACCAAATTGTAAATAAAGATTCCTTTACCAAGTCTTCGTTTTCTACCGTTTCACTTTAAGTTATGCATATAATCGAAATCACAGGATTTGTCTACAGTACGGTCCTATATTATATGTAACATAATGAATATAATATACATGCCTCAAACTGTCAGGTGTCTGAGGATGAATGCCGTCATAAGTACTGTTATCGTTCCTAATAATTTGTAACAGCAGAACTGCGTCAAGGATGATTCACATTTGGTATCAAATTACCGCGCCTATATCGAGATCAAGAATAAGGAGATTAGAAGAAACACAGTTCAGTAAAAAGTGGATAGATGAGGCATTCACATCAGATTTCGTTTAACTATAAGACGATAATTCCAACAGATCAAAGTGGTTTACTGGATAACGCTTTGGCGTTTGAAACTATGGGCACTGGGTTTGAGGCTTGGTGAAAGCATCATCACTCGCTGCGGAATGCAGGTACATCCAGATGACGAGTCCGGAGTGGAACGGAATGTGCATCCTACATTCCACTACTATTCACCATCCACCAACTAACTCCTGATCAAAGAGAATATTTATACGTTTAGTGAAATAAACTTCAATGGAAAACAATAATAACAGTTGATAAGTAACGATAGAATGAACCAATTCTAACCATACTACTTGCCAGTAGTAGTAGTAGTATAAATCTGAACACAAAAGAAACATTATCAAAGGACTTATAGGAAAGGAATCATGTACTATATGATAACAGGTGATGTGTAACTTAACTTCGTCTTGGAATGCTGCTTAAGGGAATCTGTTCAAAGAATATTTCTTTCTTTCAGAACACTGGAATTATGTGGTCCGCTTAGTGTAAATGAGAAACACATTCATACAGATTTTATTTAGTGCGTCCTACTCATAAATATCCAGGCGAATTGTAACCTACCTTAAAGAGAGACCTCACTTACAGACAAAGTAGAAAATATGTACTGAATAATACACCATAACACTTTGATAACAATTTTTTAACATTATTATAGCCCACACTCGGTACGTTATGGGTACCAAGTAATGCGCCACACAAAATCTCATAGTTTGTACGAGGGCTGGGAGACTGTTCCGGTGCTCAGATCGAAACATGTGATTGCATTAAAGGGCTACACCCTGAGATTTTGCTTTGAAGTCTAAACTACAAAGCAGTAGATCAGCATTAGGAGTTGTATTCCAATGGTTGGACCCTAGTGACCAAAGAAAGTTCATACGTCATTCTATCCTTCCAGATGTAGGAGGCAATGTTCACCACATGTTTGGAACCAAGGGTTTGCATACCTCCTAGGTAAACCTGTATATCTACCAGTCTGGTTGTAAGCGCCAGGCGTTTTCACTTGCTATTTAATCTTTGTGAGAAACACCCTTTGCCACATGAAAGCAGTGAATATGACTTAGCTGGCAGAGGCTATGAGCGCCTGGCCACATGAGAGCATTTCGACAGAAAGACCGAAGTCTACTTATCCTCGACTGTGCCAGATCATTTATGAGGGTAGCGATCAAAAATGACTTTTAAACTCACAATGGTAGTGTTTGGAATGACAAGGCAGAAACTTTGGCAAATCAGTCATTTTTAAGATTTCTGCTCGCGGCGGATTTTGATCTAGTAAACAAAGACTGTGTCATAAGTTCATCTCTTCGTCTCCTCTGCATTTGATATGCGTGGTTAGCTCCTTATTCTTTGAGAGCTCAGCTGATTGTTCCTCTGAAACTTGGTATCTGGTGTATCAGATTGTTTTAATTAATTTATTCTATTAGAAGTCGAAGACTGGAAAATTTGTAACTTACTCAATAAAAACACTGTGTATAGAATAAGGCTAAATTACACCTCCCACTCTCTATTCGTAATATTTCATTCCATTAAAAATTACAAATTGCTCAGAAATAATAACAGTATTGGCTTTATTATCGAAGGTTCTTTCAAAACACAGCATAGAGATCACAGCCTGTTTTAATGAAAGGTATACGCTCCTTGTGCAAAATCTTCAAGTTATATAACAATTGATAATGAATCATTTGAAACAGTATTGTTCCATCCAAAGCTTGTTTCATTACTTCATGAAGTGCTTATTCTGTTTCCTTCGGAAACTTCATAGCATTAAGTCTACATCTTTTTGAAAATTTTGCTTCAGGGTAGGTTAGGATTCATAAACACAGATGGATGATTAAAACGGTATGAAATGTGGTGAAGTGTGATGCATTTTCTTCGATGAAAAATATTTGGTAGGCCAGTGATTTAAGCAGAACGTAAGGTAAACACTTGCTACGGCCTCATTTTAGTTGGTCTACTCCTCATAAGCGAGGTAGTAAGCTATGCAAAACAATTTGCGCATGTAATGTGCATCACGCTATCAGTTTTAAAACTTTCACACAAAGTAACTTTATTTTGGAAAGGTCATTAAGCTACTTAATTCTTTTTTCAGTAGTAAAAATATTTGTTGAAAAGTTTTACGGTTACAGGGCACATATAAATGCATACCTTCCATACTTCATTGATCTGTATGTTGAATTAAGCAATTCTGCTTAGTTGAACTAATCATGATCCTGTTTGAATAAGGAAAATTTTAGTTCACGAATAATTATCAACTCTAAGTCAGATATACTTTAAGTGATTGAGAAAAGTGCACGAGAAATCTTGATTTGAGTAGCAGTCAGTTATTATTATTATTATTGTTCCCTTGGGTTCTCAGTGGAACATAGGGCTTCAACAACACATCTCCACTTCGTCCTACCTTCTGCCATGCACTTCGATTGGGTTCACGAGTGCTCAAACTCCCTTATCTCTTCCTCACACGACTTCCTCCATGTCACCCTCGCACCGACCACCCACTCGTCGCTTCCCATTTGGATTCCCTTCTAGCTATGGCCTTCATTGTACGAGATGTCAAGTTTTTGACCTGAACAGAAGAAGTGACTAACTGACTTAACATTTGTGTTGAATATCCGAATCTTGTTCCTTATGCTGAGGCTGAGTGCAGAAGATTTCCAAACCGGTTTCAGGTTGATGAAGACATGTTTTGCCTTTCCGATTCTGACA
>OX235271.1:208038001-208064124 GCA_944472155.2 Trichobilharzia szidati
GCTCAAAATCGTTCTTAGTGGAGGCGATGAGTTGATTCTTTATAATCCCCCAGAACTACTTAATCCTAATTATTCTCCATAAACTTATTCCTTCTTCCATACATTACAGTTGCTTTGTTTTTTTCACTCTACTCTTATGTACTGTCTGTAATGTACGAAGCTGAACCGCTGCACTTATGAGCAAAGTTCTGCTTTGAGACATCCTCACAGCTGGATACATTTTTTAAAGTCTAATTAATTGAAAGCACATTATGGTGATTGGATGTATAGTGGTATAAAAAGCTCCTAATATAATCTTGCGTATCGCTTATTTTGTATATATTCATCGAAAAACGGCGTACATGGCCTAGCTTCTTTGACTATGACATCATACTTCAAGAATTTCTTGACTAGTGGTAATGAAGTAGAGTCTCTTTTGGAATATAAGAACACATACTAAGATGGTGGTTCATAGTAATGGGGAATTTGAGATAAAGATGTCATGTTACTGAGAAAGTAGTGAATGGTACACAGATACGGCGAACTCCAAAAATCTATAGCAGCATCCCGACTTACAAATCTCCTTAATTATCTCTAAAGGCAACTTTGTTTTGAATGAACAAATAGAACTCTAAAGTCCCAAAGACTTTAGACATTAAAATGATATGGTAAAATGATTTGTAAGGAACACTAGTTATTAACTGTAAACGATTTTAGACACAATGATGTGAATAGTCTTTAGTGTATATTTTAAGACATTGCAATAACTTTCAGAAAGTTTATCATGTATTATGGCTGTTAGTCTTATGGGCTATTCTGTTTCTAATGTAGTTTTTCTTAAGGGGGTTATGGCATTACCGGTAATAATGCCCAGTGAAAACACACTCTGAAGTCTTGAAGACTTCAAAGCCTTAGAAAATACTTTATCTTATTCTGAAGTAAACTTATTTTGCATACCTTTTAATTTTCCTTTACAGGTTTTAACACGAAATGATAGTGGAACAAAGAAGTACAACAGAATGCCTTTTATGCCGTCAAATGTATCTGATACTTCAACAGCTGTTTTATCTACAATACCTCCTTTAGAATTGACTGACACTGATGATTTACTTCAAAAAGCCCTTAACACATTTCAGTCTACTAAACCAGATGCTGTAAATGATGTACAATTATTCGCTTGTCGTAAATGTGTTGGCAATGTTCTGGTTGTATGAATTTATCAATGTTGTATATTTATTGATTTGATACCACTAGTAATCATTTTTTTTTCCTTATTAATAATATGACTATTTTGCTAAAATAATATATCCGAAATAAATGATAGCACACTGACTTAGTGTTATTGAGTATCAGCTGTGTAATGCATCTGTATTTCTTGTAGGTGAGATAATTGCTAATAAGCTCAGGGCCTAAAACTTCATCTTGATCGATTTTTAGTGTCTCATACCTAGTTACCGTTTAGAATAAAGAAGGTGTATCGCAGGCTAGATATCATATCCGGCATAGTCAATTGATAGATCTTAACGGATATTTAAAATCAGACAAATGTGTCAGTAACCCATTCGCATACTAATACTAACCTGAAAACCTTATTAGTAACTAGACCCAAATCGCCTCAAGATATTTGAATACGTCTCGCCGTTAGATGCCAACAAACAAAAACAGCTTACATTTATACGTTGGAAGGCATAAAGCTCTTGCCCTTGAGTGACCATTTATACTCTATTTAGTTGGACAGTTATGCAGATAGCTAGTAATATTAACACACCATTATTTATTTATATACATGCTGTCTACATATCTCCTGACTGGGACGTGTCACTTTGTATCACAAGATGTACTAGAATTTCTGCTAATAGCTTTCGAGGGACAGTATAATCTTCACAACTTCTCAATTCAGAATCAAGTTAAAGTATACATGAATTGCAATTAGATTTGGAAGTACAACAAAAACTGAGTTAGTAGAATATGCTGAATAATAAATAAATAATATGTGTAATGATTATTCCTGTTGTAATTTGCAGTTCAGTTACTGATTTTATAAGTTATTTTTTCGACATTTATCTCTACACAATACCCATGCTAAATAGTGTTATTATTATTATTATTATTGTATCCTTTAATTCCTACAGGAACATAGGGCTTCAGCCGTGCGTCTCCATTGCGTTCTGTTCTCTGCTAGGGTCTTCACCTGGCTCCAAGTCTGCCCACACGTTTTCATCTCCTCTTCACATGACCTCCTCCAAGTCACCCTTGCACGACGACCAACTCGCCGCTTCCCTTTCGGGTTCCACTCAAGGGCTTGTCTAGTGATGTCACTTGATGGTTTCCTCAGAGTATGGCCAATCCATCTCCATTTCTTCCTGCCTATTTGTTTCACAATCGGTTCCTGGTTGGTTCGTTCCCAAAGATCCCTGTTGCTGATCTTTTCTGGCCATCTGATCTTGAGTATTGAGCGAAGACAACTGTTAATGAAGGTCTGTAGTTTGTTTGAGATGCTCTTTATGACGCGCAGTGCAAGTCTCTGATCCGTATAGTAGCACTGACGTTCACATTGGAGTTGAAAATCCGGATCTTATTTTTGATGCTGAGTGTTGTTGACCTCCACACAGACTTGAGAGTAGTGAAAGCTTGTCTTGCTTTTCCGATTCTTGCTTTGATATCCTCGTCAGTTCCGCCTGTAGTTGAAACGATGCTTCCCAGGTAGGTAAAGGAGGTTGTTTCTTTCAGGTTCCTCCCATTTATGCTGATTGTTGTCAGTTGTTGTTGTTGCTGTTGCCCAGGAATTTTCATCACCTCTGTTTTATCTATGTTCACCTGAAGTCCTATCTTTGATGCTTCTTCTGCCAACTTGTTGCTTTTCGCTTGCATATCTTCCAGTTTGTGGGAAATCAGACATATATCATCGGCGAAGTCCAGATCCTCCAAGTTTTTTGTGTGTGTCCATTTTATGCCTGTTTCCTCATTGCCCACTGTTTGTCGCATTATCCAGTCTACTGCAATCAAGAAAATCATTGGTGATAGTAGGCAGCCTTGTCTTACTCCTGTCCTCACTTCGAAGGGTTCCGTAAGTTTCCCGTTGTGGATTACTTGGCATGCAGCATTGTCGTATAGCTGTTGGATGAGATGTATAATTGTCGGTGGCACCCCGTAGTAGCGAAGTAGTTTCCAAATCACCTCTCGATCGACGCTGTCAAAGGCCTTTTCAAAGTCGATGAAGTTGAGATAGAGAGGTGACTGCCACTCCAAGCTTTGTTCAATGATGATCCGTAGTGTGGCGATCTGATCAATGCATGACTTGTTTCTCCTGAATCCAGCCTGTTCCGGTCGAAGTTTTTCATCCAGGGCATGTTTGATTCTCTCCAGGATGATGCGGCTTAGTATTTTGCTTGGGATGGACAGGAGCATAATTCCGCGCCAGTTCTTGCATTGACTTAGGTCTCCTTTCTTTGGTAGTTTGAATAAGTATCCTTTCTTCCAATCCTCGGGTACTTTGCCTTCTTTCCACACCTTCTCCAGTAGTGGCGTCATCAAGTCCGCTGTTGTCTCTGGGTCCGTTTTCAATGCTTCTGCTGGGATTCCATCTGGTCCTGCTGCTTTTCCAGCTTTTAGCATCTTGATTGCCTTCAGGACTTCTGATTTCGTCGGGGGGTTGGTGTTCACTGGTAGCTCTGTCTTCGTTGTTGGTATTGTTGGGCGCGTTGTAGGTGGTGGTCGATTTAGGAGTCTTTTGAAGTGTTCAGCCCAGTGTTTCCTTTGCTCCACTTCTTTGTTGAGTGACTTTCCATTGTCATCCTTCACCGGCTTGATTTGTGTCAAACGTTTGCCCGATAGGTACCTAGTAGTTTGGTAGAGTGTTGCGAGGTCTCCTTTGCCTGCAGCTTGTTCTGCCTCACTTTCCATGGTTTCATAGTACTTTCTTTTGTCTTCTATGGCACTCTTCTTTACTCTTTTGTTCAGTGTTTTGTAGTTTGCGTTCAAATCCTGTTTTTGTTGCTCATTGGTGCACTGGAGAATCTTTTGTTTCACCATCCCTCTCTCTTCTATTAGTTTCCAAGTGTCCGTAGTGAGCCATTGTTTGTCCTGTCTCTTCTTTTTGCCTAGAACTTCCATTCGGGTCTGATTCCACACTGTTTTCAAGTTGTCCCATTCCATTTCGACGCTGATCTCTTCGCCAGTGTTGATTTGTGTCTCGGCTTTGTCTTTTATACTTGCAGTGAAGATATCCTTTGTATCCTGGTCCTTCAGTTTTTGGGAGTTGAACTTGGCTTATGGTCTCTCTGCAGCTCCTGTTTCTCTGAAAGCTTTTAATTTGATTTGGATTGTCCCTTGTACGAGATAGTAGTCTGAGCCAACGTCTGCTCCTCTTCTTACTTTCGTGTCCAGTAGGCTGCGCCTCCACTTCCTTGAGATTGAGATGAAGTCAATTTGGTTTTTGGTTCGCCCATCTGGTGACACCCATGTAGCCTTGTGGATATCTTTGTGTTTGTATGCGCTGCCACCAATCACTAGTTCATTGAAGGCGCAGAAGTCGGCGAAGAGTTCTCCGTTTTCATTCATTTCTCCGAGAGCTTCTCTACCCATGATGAGTTACCTTCCTGTGTTGTCTGGTCCCAGTTTGGCGTTCATGTCTCCCATTAGTATTTTGATGTCACCAGCTGGAGTATTGTCCATAGTTGTCTGTAGAATTCTTCTTTCGTTTCGAGGTCTGCGTTGTTTGTCGGTGCATAGCATTGTATAATTGACACTTTCCTTCCTTTGGAGTTCAATCTGGCGGTTATTATCCTGGGCGAGATCGCCTCCCATTGCATCAGGGCCTTCGTTGCCGTTGGTGACATCATGATAGCCACGCCCTCGGTGTGCGAGTGGTTATCTTCTGGGTGACCGGAGTAGATCACTGACTCACCCGTTGACAATTTGGTGAGTCCATTCCCGTTCCATCTGCTTTCACATATCCCCAGTACTTGAATTCCATATCTTTTCATTTCCTTTGCGATCTGGGCAGCTTTGCCAATCTCGTACATAGTACGGACATTCCATGTCCCTACAAAGACTTTTTCTTTTGTCTCAAGGAGATACATCGTGCTGAAGTTTCTGTAGCAGGTTTGTTTACAGGGTGGGGTTGCTAGCCTCACGCCTGAGAAGGGGGGTTGTTACATCGATTTGTAATTCAGAGAGAAGCGACCTTGTGGGTTGCTCCCCTTAAAACGAGGAAAACAGGGGATAAACAAGCAGAAAAACACCAGCACGGGAAAATAATTCACAAAAAGAAGGGTAACAAGCGACAACAACAATAATAATATAACAGTCAATTTCAGTTAACCAAAATGATACCAAAATCATAGACTCACTGACTTGAGCCAACTTGAACATGTAAATCCGTCAATATATATACAATAATTATGTCACAGTCAATTCCAGTTAACCAAAATGATATCAAAATCATAGACTCGCTAACTTGAGCCAACTTGAACATGTAAATCCATCAATATATATACAATTATAGGTATTAGTTAGTGTTAATCAAGCACAGAGTGGTAAATAGATAGTTATAGGTGATATTGATATACAATATTATATCCAAGGATTCAGTGTTTCAAAGTCAAATAATTGTGAAAGTTTTTCGCAGCTTTTTGATAAGATATTCCACAAAAAATCAGAGTTCTAGGTAACTAGGTAAATGTAGCGCAGTTTTCGCTAAATAGTGTATGGTTGATTTTTTATATTTTTACAATACGAACATAGCTCCTTATGAAATTCCTTCTGCATTTACTCCAAGAAACACAAGGATAGAGTTGCGAATAATTCCGTATGTTCGATATCAGACCGGATGACTTTAAATAACTAATCCAAAGAGCGAAAAAGCCTATCGACAACAATGCCAGTAAGTTGAGTCTAAAGCACATCACTAACCCTACTTACAGCAACCAAAGTTCTACATAACTTGACTTGGCCTTTTTTGAGAAACCCAAGTGAGAATAAGGTGGGACAATAAAACAGAATACATGGATTAATAAACTGTAAGAGAAGAGGTTGAGTTATGCTAGAAGGTCTCAACTTCTTTACGTAATAAGTCAAGCGAATAACTTACTTAGAATTCAACAAGATATAAGACGACCAATAGGGGTTCGAAGAGAAACTGATGCTAAAATTGCCAACATTCGACCTACTCCCTATCTCAGTGCCGTCGATATCACAAGAATCATGAGATTGAATCAGTCTATGAAAGTCTTGTTCAAATCTGAATCTAAAATCAACAATATGACATCTAGATGGATTTAGTGGAAGACCATTTGAGTGAGAACATTGGTTAACCTCAGATAAGGAACTGTTCATATCGCAGAACAATCCAGTACAGAATCTGCTGGGACAGAGACAGTCAGATCATAAACATATTTAATGGCATTAGCTATGAAAGAACACGGTAGGTCATGCATAAATAAATTGAGAAAGTACATCACCCTGACATACACCAGCTTCCGTAAGCAAAGGAGTGGACCACTTTTCACTTAAAGCAGTATGTTGTTTCCTACCCTGAAAAAAAGACAGATACTTTGTTACCCAGGACTCTGAGTACTGAAATCAGCTTGCCCAGTAAAAGTCCCCTAGGAAAAGTCAAAAGCAGCGGTGTAGTCTAAAGGCCCGAACAAACATTTCAACCTTATCTAGAATCAAAACAATATTGTGATGGAGCATCTAAAGTGCCTTTACTGTATTGATACGCAAACTGCTTTGCATCACTGAAAGATTTTAAGGAATGTTAGAGAACGAGCTAAAGGAATTTTTCCAGTTTCCAGAAGTGGAGACGTGGTGACGAGTCACCTAGACTTTACACGTGACCCGAGAATGGTTCTTGGTACAGGCACAACCTTTATTTTTTCCTAAGTAGCAGGTACTGCAACCTTGTGAAATGATGCATTAAAGATCTGTAAGAGAATGTGACACAAGATACCTGCACTTTTGAAGAAGAGTGCTCGATACATACACCGTTAGGGAATAGACCGTGTAATGGATTTAAGACATGACAATACATACTTTTCATTAAACCCGGAAAACGTTCACTAATGTGTCCGGGAACATCAGGCGACACCATATTTGCTTGCCGCCTCCGAAAATATCGTTTCAAGGCTTTTACGTCAGAATAAGCATCAACAGAAATTTGTTTGTAAGATAATTTAATAGTTTCCTGATGTTGGAAGCATTTCTACATGATAAGAATTTTCCACTAAATATTCCAAATGGTCTTTGTATTTCAGACTCTATCAGAGTTCATACTTCAAACATCTGTATCATCACGTGATTCGTACAAATTCTCTTCTAAGGCTTTTTAGTTTTGGAGAAGAGATCTTGCCAAACCTCAAAAACTGATTCAGCAGAACAGTAAATGTTCAAGCAGAACTTGATATAGCAGGTGATATCAGACAGTAACGTCTAACACTTCATCAACGAATATGTCGCAGTCAACAATTTGAGACATGCCCTCTAGTGAATGAATATTGTCTTGTGAATAAGACTATCCCTGTTTTTCTTTGCTGGGTGGATAAAAACCCTTCTGGGTAACTTGTCAAACACTTCTGGTGCAACAAAAATTATGCAAAGTCAGGATTAAACAAGGGAACTCCACTTCAGGCATCGCATATATCACGATCGCTCATGAAACAAAGCCAAGTCTAGAGTTTTGCCCAGACTAGTACTGAATTTGACACGATTCTTATGACCAAGTGATGTCAGATCGCTATGGTCGCATGAAATAAAGTCTCTTCATGTGATTGAAAAGTGACACTTCCACTCATTAGTCTACAAATACAATGGATGTTAGGAGATACATAGCTGACCGAAATACCAAATTCAGTTTTCAAACACACTTTTAAGACTATGCAAATAGTACAGCACTGAGAACACCGCATTCAGCAGATCTTCATCACACTATATTACAATTTTAAGTTTTTCAAGCGGTATGTTGTCTTATACGTTTGACATTAATAACTTTCAATATTCGTTCACTCTACTGCCTGAAATAGACATACGAGCAGCCCACTTACCTGGGACAAAGCGTCCCTTGTCAATAGAAGACAGTCATAATCAACTCAAAACTCTTTTCGTGCAACGGTGTTTAAGTCAGATATCTTACTTATGCTAAATTTACATGAATCAACAGGGTTCACCAAATGTTCCTTCAGAAGACCTGACAATCCGGTGAGCGAACAGATAGCGGAGAAATATCTGTACTGCAAACAGATAAAAAGTAAAATTATCCCCAGAGATTAACCACTCAAGATTGTAATGCCTCCACATTACTTCAACTGTTAGCCTATACAATTTCATTTGCCTGTTACTCGAGTGAAGTGACTGCGTGTTTTGTGCAGAAGGATGCGTTGACCAATGCCACCTAATTATACAAACCAGTAGGGACTCAAATAAGCGGAACGTGGCCTGGAAATGTCTCCACTGACTTAGTCAGATTCCATGTGAACGGAATGGCTTGGATCCACTCTATCGTCGTCGACCAACCTATCCACGACGAAACGGAGTCACGCACAGTGCAATTGCCTTCAAACACAAGCAGCCTGAAACTCAAAAATAGGTTTGCCACCCTTTCAAGAGCTGGGTGCTATTTCACCTTGAACAGTGTCGCCGTCCTAGTGTGTGCAGTTGTTCGGCTGAACTCCACTACAAGAGTCTATCTTTTACTCTCTGAAGATTAGACATGAAGAACGCTCAGGATGTTACTCTAAAGAAATTTTATCAAGTATCAAAATGCATATTCAATTAAGAAAAAAGTTCAAACCATACAGCACTAATTATCCACACAAGTAGATGACAGAAAAGCAACATATCTCACAGAAAGGTAACCACCAGTATACAACCAGCTAGATCTCCGACCCCGGAAAGTGGTCTGAGTCCTCAAACAATCGGTGGACGGAAGCATGAATAAATATGAAACAGTAGAAAAGTAATCAAGTTCAGATGGAAGGTCCTGATAGATAAGAAATGCATCGGAAAGCATAGAAAGCTAAGGCTGTAAGATCGAGTGAAACAATCCCAATATCCATAGGAATTCTGAACTGCAAAGTTGGAAACATACAGGGTTGATCAATGAAACGCCAAAACTGAGGAAGATGAAAAGTTGGTGTGCATCCAAAATATCGTAAAGACAAGTGATAATCCAGCGTGCTGCAAGTTGGATGTTTAAACAATTGGGTTGAAACTTAGACATGCACATATGAATGCTGACAGAGTACACAAATTTTCTAAAATGACGATGCTCGATATTTAGTAATCAGGACGACTGGTTACGCGTCACGCATATCTGGTGAACCTGCAAACAAGAAATAAAACACGTGAATTTTTGAGAATGAGCACAGCGTGACACAGCAAAGATTAGGATATGAAAGAGAAAACTGTAAACACTGGTTAGCGTAGCCCTCCACAAGACAGTCGTCCATAGGATGTGAGGACAATAGGTTCTTCTCATCAGGTCATACAACAAAATTCTGCTTCAGACATCCACACAACACTGGGTCTGCATTTAGTACACTGACGGACATACAAACAAATAGAACTCATCACTTACCATTTTCGGCATGGTAGCTGTCTCTTCCTCCACGTGGACCACCACGTCCTCGAGGTTCAAACCCACCAGATCCTCGGAAGCCACGGCCACGCGGTCTGCCACGACCACGGAATCCACGTCCTCGTCCACCGCGATCCATGAATTCATAGCCGCCTCCGTACTAAAACGCAACCATGATTATATTTAGAAAGCATCAAATTTTACATGTAACAGGGATGGCATTTAACAGTAACAAGGCTGGTTCCAGGATATAAATCAGGTTCAAGTTAGGACACTTGCATGTCATGACCACGGTGTTCTCACTCCAGAAACGAATTTTCCGGCGAAATGTAATACAAATTTTTACCTGAAACCTTTTCACATAAGCGACGACCAGTCGAGATTTCAAAGAAATACCTCTCTCACCGGTGTGCAAGTACAAGTTGTAATAGTACAACTCCAATCACGGATGACTGAGATACATAACTAACGCAAACCGTGATTGCAGAGTTTCAGAGGCTAGTCAGATCTTCCGTCCCGAACTCGTACTGACTGAGACCATTCTGATTCACCTAACATCTCTACCTTGGTCACAGTGAATAACTTAAAACCATGTGTAACTAACACCAATTACTGAGTCTCTTTTTGACGAGAGTACAAGACCAATGAAGTAGCACTCTACTTGTTAGATGGGTTGGGTTAAACAAATGTTAAAATAATACAGGGAAATGCCTCTTTGTTTGAACTCACCATATCTGGACCCCCACGACCGCGTCCACGACCACGAGGGCTGTAATACGGACCAAAGTCCTGATTGCTGGAGAATCCCCCTGGCCCCATCCCGCGACCTCTCCCACGCACATTGAACACACGTGGACTTCTCCCACGCCCACGTACGGCAGCATAAACACTCCCCTAGAAAAAGTTATCACTGAATACCCACAGTACCTTGACAGGCTCTCCCCCAGGACCTGTCACCTCGCATGCTTCGTCACCTTTGTCGCCTTCAACAACATAGAATTCCACTTCCTCCCCTTCCTGAAGAGAGCGCTGAAGCTTATCAGGATTATTTCTTGTAATAGCAGACTGGTGAACGAATATGTCCGTAGACGTATCCTGGCGGTTAATGAAGCCGTACCCAGCCTTCACGTTGAACCACTTTACAACACCCTTCACACGCTCTTCCACTACCTTACGTGGAGCACTCGGCTTTTGCTGCTCCTCCTTTTCAGCTGGTCTAGCGTCCGCCATAATGTAATAGCCCACACCCAGATGGTAATCAAACAACGGGGCACGCCTCTTATCCAAACGACCACGACAACCACTCTGTACCGCCAAAACTGATAGACATTTGCTGCCATTAAGTAAAACACAGTATCGAAAATCTGCACACTTGGATTTTGTAGTCAGTATGACTACATGACTGTTATCAACTTAATTGGTTGCAAATATTTTCATTCTTTGGATTTCCATGACATGATGTGCAGCAAGTATTCTTAATACAGCTTGTCGCAGAGAAATTAATGGTTTTTAGAAGCACTGCTTCTGAGTGCATAATCCGCTCAGGACTCCTTGTCAACAAATAACTGGAAACAATGACAGGATTCGACTTGACAGTGCTCAATTGGACACCTCCACAACTATGGATGGACGGCTGTATTATCCACTGCTGCCCCTTGTCATCTTTTCCAGTGCTTACGTCTATGCTCCAAAGGATGAAGACTAGTGTTATATACGGTAGCAGTAGCACAACCACGGATTGTAAAATCTCTTTTTCGAGCAATACTAATATCTTATTATATCTAAATATATTGCTCATCCATCACATCCTGTCACCTCTCTAAATAACAGAGTATTTTTTGAACTGATTTGTTGTCAGTAGTGTGGTTATATTACATTTACTACGGTTGTTAATGTGTAGCAAGTCAAAAGAACAACAAACAGCTTAAAACTGGTGAGCATGGGGATAACCTTTTGTCACTTATTGATGTTATTTACCCATACTTTTATTTTTCATTGGTTGCATTTTTATATTTGCATAGCAGATTACATTTATTAATTTTCTATGTACTGTTACATTGGTTCCATTCTGTGATCGTGCTGTATCATTGTATCCATACAATAACCTATCGTAAAATGGCTGAAAATGACTTCTGTTCAGATGGTTTTACACTGTAGCCTCCCATCTTCTCGTCACATAAACTACCTTCATAGTTCCAGCATACAGAAGGTCAATTCACTCTATGGCGAGTGCACTCACAAGAAGCCAAATCTAACTTAGTGTTTAGGAGTCTCCCTCAACCCATTAGGAATGGTGCTTTTGACGTCCTTCATGGTTCCAGCCCAAGCCTACACTATCGTCTAATATCTACTCTAATTATGAGAGCTACACTTACTGACCAACAAGAGTTGCAAGGACTCTTGAAAGTTATTCAACTCGGAAACCATAAGCCAACACCGATACTTATATGAAACAGTCACCCGGTGATTTCAAAGTTGATGATACCTCTGAAGCACCTGTGGCTGGAACGTTTGCATCCTAAACTCTTTCATAACCCACCCTAGATGGGGTTAGTAGTGCAGCAAACAGAGCTTTCGAAGTTACCCAAACAGGCATAGGGTATTCCTACCTCATTATTACAAACAATCTTTGACCAGTAAGTCATCGGGTTTTGACGCAGTGACTTACAACACAGAAATTTATGGGGAGTCATGTATCATCAGGAAGGAGATTAAAGCCAGAAGTTATCCCTACAGCTGCACGATTCCCCACAACCAAAATCCCTAACGAACCGCTCCCTTTCGGCCTCTTCTGTGTCATACGTCGTAAATCTGGGAGTAGATTCTTAGTTGATACTGAGGCAGAAGATAGGGTAATTCCAACTATGGCAGAAGAGCATCTGCGGCTAAAACCTCCACGGTTACGTGCAGCCAATGGTTCACCAACCACAAATTATCATAGCAGGACTCAAGATATTGAGTTCGGAATTAGGTGTTACCCAAGTCTCAAAGTCGTGTGGTTACAATTGATATGATTATGAACAATAAATTTTGTTCGAAACGTCATCCAGTGTATAATACAGCTTCACTGTATGATATATCTAATAAACAAACTAATATGGTATTATAATGAATGTGTTATCAAGCTCCATAATAACGAGAATACCAAATAAAACGTTTGTCAAATCCAAATTGCAGGCAATCACAGTAGTCAGTTTGTCTACATGGAGTTCAGGAGACAATTTAAATGTGCTTTTTTAATCAGACCGACTATTTTACTTAGGCATTGAGATTACGACGCGTATAAGCCAAAATTGATCTGTTCCGTGAAAGCTGTATAGAAGAACTCACTTCCTAGAGGCAGACGGTGGAATTTGGAAACAGTCGTGTTCTTAGACTGAAAGTGTTAATTGTAGTTCTTCTATCTGTGTGTAACAGAATGCACTTCACATCCAAACCATTGAAAAGTGAACAGTGTCAAGTTGTCAGTTGAAGACCGGGTGAAAGAAAACCTCGCGCTTCGCGAAATGACAGCCGTTGATTCTATCGACGCTCTAAAAAAGGACTTAGAGTTTGCAAAGGAGAAATTAAAAATAGTAGATGATGATATCAAAAGGATAACAGGTCGAGACCCGTCTGAGAGGCGCATAGCTGAGGCGAATGCCAGACGCATGCGTAACCGAAATGTTGGGAGTAATACTACAAGGTTTGTTTCACGTTTCACAGTTTAATAGAAATAGGCCAGATGCATTGGACAAGGTAACCGACGATGAAATGTAGGTTCATGTTTTGCTAAATAAGAGTTCTGACTTTAGCTTTCAGGATGTGAGAAGATTAATCGATGATGACTTAAGGGTAGGTTCATGTTCAAAGCCCAGTAATTTTCTGCTGCATCAAAATTAGCCTGAGTTGTGCTTTTCATATGAGATGATCCATCATTGGAATCACAATTACAGGAAACATTCATGGAGCTGTAAATCCTCAGAAATTAAAAATTTTAAGATACAGGAGTGGTCAGTACTGAAGGAAATGAAGTTGAAGACGATTGAGTAAGGTTAAATGAATAGCGGAGCAGTTAGTGAGAAAGATGAGTAGAAGGGTCTTGTGGAAAACAATCGGCCGAATTTTCATGGCTGCCTTTTATGCGGTGCGTGTTAGACATTTGGGAAGCAACCCTTTTACTTATATTATGGAAAATATATAACGAGAGCTTTTAAAATTATACCTTCCAGGTAAGTGCAATATAATGACTAGCTACCGACTGAAGGTGGTTATTTCTACAATGAACAGTTAAAAATTGTGCTTTCTAGGATACGTTTTTGGGATGTAATTGCACAAAATCTACTTATTAAGCATTACAGGGGAAAAAGCCAAGTATGGTTGGGTTGGAGGACTCGTTGCAAAAGTAATGGGATATTATCTGGTAAAGATTGTGTAGCAGTTGCCCAGTTATGGAAGTCGATGCTCAGTCAATTTAAACTAATGGGCGATACTGTAACGACAGAAGACAAGGGCCAGGCAACAGATCGTTTATTAAGGAAATCAAGGCATATTTATCTATTTTCATGTACATTATTATAGATTAGTTAAGCAAACAAACACAGTCTTCTGATTGGTTGTTTCTCACTTAAAGTTAATCTTTCATCTCTTTGTGACTGTTTCTTGAATGTCAGATCATCTATATGTTAACTGTATCCGCCTGCGCAAAGTCTGCTGTGGTCGGTTTTGAATCAGTCTTTGTCCATATTTTCTCACGACAAATCTTGAGAACGTAAACATTGACGTAAATAACTGTCTACCAAATTGGCTTGTAGACAGTTCTCACCACAATACCACATAGAGGGACATGCCTACAATGTGATTGATTTAGTTGTTCAAATTGGAGACTGGAGAATCTCTGTTTAGCTGTTCCACCAACAAATTATGCCTCGCGCTCAAGGCTGCTGGGTGGGTGTGGCGATTGGAGGTTATTTTCATCCGTGTTAAGTCCACCATAGTAGATTGCTGTTCACACACTGCCTTTTATATTTATCCTGAAGTTATTGAGAAGAAACCCAGAGGTAGACTATTCGTTAATGGGAGACAGGGAGAAGTAAAACTGTTTATACGTAATTCGTGTCATGTAAAAACGGCAGCAACAGTGCGAACCATGGTGCCGAACAAGCTACAGAACTCGCCTCGCCGTCTGGGTTGTTGAAGTCATATTTGAAGCAAAAAAGATAATAGGCAAACGACTGGAATGCCATTCTATCCATCATTTGACCTCTTACACAGTCGCTATTACTGGTAGGTGCTGGCAAGCGTAAGCTAATGTATCCTACTACATGAACCTATCTCTAGGGTTGTCAGTCGTAGGACTTCTCTCATCGCAGTGTATACAACCCAAACGCTTCAAGTCCTTACCACACTATCGCCCGATCTTTTGTCGATATTTCCAAGCCTTACCGTAGGATTCCAAGTATGGCCACCGATTTCTTACATGACATCGCAACTACTGCCACAACTGTACTTGTTAAAACTCGACTGCAATCTTCAGAGAAACTCCAACGCGTCAAGGGATGAGTTTGAACATAGCCTCCAGGTTGGGATAGCTAGATCCTCCAGGGGCTTGTGAACTTCACCCCCTACATGTGCTGTCTAAAAACAGCGGCATGGACTGAAGACCTTGAGGTGGTTATCGAGGACTGAACACCCAAACAGTCTCCAATCGTTGCCCGGCCCCACATATACACGGCTTCACGTCATCTGTAAAAGGATAGGCTGTATTTAAGAAGTCTGATCTGACAAGTGACACACATCATCCCGAGACACCCTTATGATATTGAGCAGATCTTTTGGATATTTTAATTTCCCAACATATATTTTGGCACACACAACGTCGCCCGAACATTTCTGCGTTTAAAACAGAATGTCGCAAGTGTGCTAAACTTTAATTATCTCAATCTAGACGACATAATGAAATGTAGACAACCTGCAGAAACTAGCAGTGATCAACTTGAAACCTTCTGCAAAGTTCACGAACAATCTACAACGGCCGAAGAAGTTAAGGGACAGCATTGACTACCACTCGATGATCTGTTCGGTGACGACGCTTAGAGTTGAAGTTTGATCAGCACATTATTTACGTTTCCTGAGTTCAGCTTGTTTCAGCTCGCAGAGTTCTGCGTCCAGTGCATCTTTTATCTTCTCCAGGATGACGTGACTTAGTACTTTACCTGGCGTGAAAAAGAGCATTATTCCATGCCAGTTCTTGCAGAAGCGTAAGTCTCTCTTCTCTGGTAGCTTAACAAGATAGTCTTTCTTCCAGTCGGCAGGCATCTTTCCTTCCTCCCAAGCTTTTCGCAATAATGGCGTGAGTACATCTGCCGCAGTTTCTGGGTCCGCCTTCACTGCTTCGGGAGAATTCCGTCATACCCTGCTGCCTTCCCGGCCGGACTTCAGTAGCTTGATCACGTTCAAGATTTCTGCTTTCGTTGGGGATTGATGTCTACTGGCGGCCAGTTCTGTGTGTGCCGTTGGTGGTGGCGGTATTTCTGGGCGAGTTGCAGGTGACGGGGTACTTTGAAGTGATCAGTACACCATTTTGTTCGTCTCCCCTCGTTAGTAATCACGTTCCCTCGAACATCTTTTGTAGGTTTCATTATCTGAGTTGATCTCTTCCCGGAGAGATATCTGGTCATCTGATATAGCGTTCTGAGGTATCCTCAAACTGCGGCCTGCCTGTTCTGCTTCAGTTGCCAGCCAGTGTGTCGTAGAATTGTCTTTTGTCTTTCCCAGCATTCTCCTTCACTTCTTCATTCATCACAGTCTACATTGAACTCAGCTTCTCCCTCTGTTACCCATCTTTGCATTGAGTCATCTCCTTCACCGTCCTCCTCTCCTCGATTAGCTTCCAGGTAGGTGTCCGTTAACAGCGATACCTTGTCTTGTCTCTTCTTTCTTCCCAGAGCAGTTGTACACGTTTCCTCGAACATCAACTTCATAGAGGTCCAATGTGCTTCCACGCGTGTTTCCTCGGTGATGCCGCGTGGCGTCTCCAACTTTGCTCTCATCTGTGGCGAAGGTATCCCTTGTAGTTTTGTCTCTCAGTTTCTGAATGCTGAGCTTGAATTACAGTGGTCTATCTCCAGTTGTTCCGAAGGATTTCAGCTTCACCTTGAATGTTCATTGAACTGGATGATGGTCTGGGCCCAAATCTGCTCCCTTTCTCAACTCTGTGTCCAGCAGGCCAGATGCGTCTCCACATCGTTGAGCTGCATTGAGGTGAAATCTATCTGGTTTGTGGTGTGTCCGTCAGGCGAAATCCATGTTGCTGTGTGTATATCCTTGCGCTTGTTCACGCTGCCTTCGAACAACAAATCCCTGAATGCGCGGAGGTCTGAGAAGAGTCCTCAGTTCTCATTCATTTAGCCCAGATCCTCTCGACCCATGATGAGTTGTCTTCCCGCATTGCATGCTCCCGGTTAAGGATTCATATCTCCCACTAGGGTTTTGATGTCTCCATTCGGGATGTTGCCCACTAGTGTTCCTAGTTGTTCGTAAAAATCTTCCTTCTTCCCATTTTTCGCGTTGTTTGTAGCATTCTGCGTAGCACTGTATAATAATTGTAACCTTCCTTCTTTTGAGTTGAATCTTGCTGTCACAATCCTGGATGAAATCAGTTCCCGCTGCACCAGGGCCTTGGTTGCCACTGGTGACATCATGGCAGCCACTCACTACCTCAGTGTGCTCGTGGTTGTCGCCTGAGTGACCGAAGTAGGTTACCTACTCACCAGTTGACAATTTTGACAGTCCACATCCATTCCATCTGCTCTCTCAGATTTCCAGCACTTCTGTGCCATATCGCTTCTTTGGCTATCCGCGCAGCCTTCCCAGCCTCACACATCGTACGGATATTCAACCTCCTCATTCTTGTTCTTGCTTTCATAGAGAGAATACACATCGGTTAACTGGCTTTCACCAGCCCATTGTGTCACTTTGCCCCTCCGATTCCAGCAGAGAATAAGTTTGTTCTTATGCCTTCGCACTTTTGATTTTTTTGTGCGTCGAATTCTCTGTTGCAGTCTGATTGGTTTTGTGGGGCAGGGTCGTTAGGCTCACGCACAACCCTCCCCCTTGGATTAGATTATATTTTATTATTATTTTATACTAATTTCTGGTTCCACTTGATGAGATACAAGGCGGGAGTTGGGAATAGAGGGGGTGTTGGGGGTCGGAGAGTATGGTTTTAGACCATTTTTCGCATGTATTCAGATGCCTTTCTACTAATGTAGTGACGAGCTGACTGAGTTTTACACCACTAGTCCTAATAACTACCTTCAGCATCCTTCTCAGGATAAACGGCGAAGTTGAACTTTAAGCACCAGTTATAACCAATCAGCGAATGACCTTGAACCGTCCAATAAATTTCGCCCACGTGAGTTGAAGGTTCTATTCCGCTTGATTCGAGACGAATGCCTGTTCTAAGGCAGTTGCTCTCGCAATTTGATCAGGATAAGGTTTTCCAGTATGCCTTTGATGTGGGGTTTATCAAGAAAGAAGGGATTTGTTCATGCGGAGGTGTTGTGAGTATAAAAAGCTTCAGTAGGTCGGTTAATGGTTACGTCCATCGTTGCGCAGATTTTTTAAGACGATTTAGGTTGGGGAAGGTAATCTGATGACTCCAATATTTCGTGGGAACATTTTTTGCCAGGTCCACTTGTCCATAACTCGGATTCTGGATATTTGTAATTACTGGGTTTTAAAACAGCCTGTGAGAGGTGCAGCTGCTGCAACTGAAAATGGTCTCATATCAACAGTTCAGTGATACCAGCACTGCAGGGATATCGGATAGTGGAAGATGGAGTGGCCTACTTCCTAAATGGGAGAAGAGGGTATCGTCGGACATGTAAATGAAACTGTCTTACTAAAGAAAAAATACCGCGGTGATGGAGAACAGAGATCCACACCAATTCTATCGAAGAGTTTCCGTGAAGGTTTAGAAAAAAGGATTAAAGACATCAATGGATCACAAAGAGATGACATTTATAGTCACGAATGTATGTATAGGATGTGGTGTAACTTTTCAATTGATACTCCCGTGTTAAGCTGGGAGATGTTTTCATGATATGTAAGAGAAAGGTATCCCATGTAACAGTTTTATACAGTTTTAATACATTTTTTTCATAAATATATGCATTTGACAATCAAAAATACCCCCTTCAAATGACTGGTGCGTTCAGGATCATTCGCTGATTTGGCAGTTGGCTGTGGTTAAAATTTAACTTTGCCAGATAAACATTGCTTCAGTACATCCTGGAGAGAGTAAAACGGACTTGCGAAAAAAGGACTTAAGAGATGCAGTGAATAAATATGTTGGAAGTGTATAATCATACGAACCTCGCCTAGTTTACTAGCTTGCTACCCCACTCAAACTGCAACAGAGTATTCGACGCACAAAAAAATCAAAAGTGCGAAGGCATAAGAACAAACTTATTCTCTGCTGGAATCGGAGGGGCAAAGTGACACAATGGGCTGGTGAAAGCCAGTTAACCGATGTGTATTCTCTCTATGAAAGCAAGAACAAGAATGAGGAGGTTGAATATCCGTACGATGTGTGAGGCTGGGAAGGCTGCGCGGATAGCCAAAGAAGCGATATGGCACAGAAGTGCTGGAAATCTGAGAGAGTAGATGGAATGGATGTGGACTGTCAAAATTGTCAACTGGTGAGTAGGTAACCTACTTCGGTCACTCAGGCGACAACCACGAGCACACTGAGGTAGTGAGTGGCTGCCATGATGTCACCAGTGGCAACCAAGGCCCTGGTGCAGCGGGAACTGATTTCATCCAGGATTGTGACAGCAAGATTCAACTCAAAAGAAGGAAGGTTACAATTATTATACAGTGCTACGCAGAATGCTACAAACAACGCGAAAAATGGGAAGAAGGAAGATTTTTACGAACAACTAGGAACACTAGTGGGCAACATCCCGAATGGAGACATCAAAACCCTAGTGGGAGATATGAATCCTTAACCGGGAGCATGCAATGCGGGAAGACAACTCATCATGGGTCGAGAGGATCTGGGCTAAATGAATGAGAACTGAGAACTCTTCTCAGACCTCCGCGCATTCAAGGATTTGTTGCTCGAAGGCAGCGTGAACAAGCGCAAGGATATACACACAGCAACATGGATTTCGCCTGACGGACACACCACAAACCAGATAGATTTCACCTCAATGCAGCTCAACGATGTGGAGACGCATCTGGCCTGCTGGACACAGAGTTGAGAAAGGGAGCAGATTTGGGCCCAGACCATCATCCAGTTCAATGAACATTCAAGGTGAAGCTGAAATCCTTCGGAACAACTGGAGATAGACCACTGTAATTCAAGTTCAGCATTCAGAAACTGAGAGACAAAACTACAAGGGATACCTTCGCCACAGATGAGAGCAAAGTTGGAGACGCCACGTGGCATCACCGAGGAAACACGCGTGGAAGCACATTGGACTTCTATGAAGTTGATGTTCGAGGAAACGTGTACAACTGTTCTGGGAAGAAAGAAGAGACAAGACAAGGTATCGCTGTTAACGGACACCTACCTGGAAGCTAATCGAGGAGAGGAGGACGGTGAAGGAGAAGATGACTCAATGCAAAGATGGGCAACAGAGGGAGAAGCTGAGTTCAATGTACACTGCGATGAATGAAGAAGTGAAGGAGAATGCTAGGAAAGACAAAAGACAATTCTACGACACACTGGCTGGCAACTGAAGCAGAACAGGCAGGCCGCAGTTTGAGGATACCTCAGAACGCTATATCAGATGACCAGATATCTCTCCGGGAAGAGATCAACTCAGATAATGAAACCTACAAAAGATGTTCGAGGGAACGTGATTACTAACGAGGGGAGACAAACAAAATGGTGTACTGATCACTTCAAAGTACCCCGTCACCTGCAACTCGCCCAGAAATACCGCCACCACCAACGGCACACACAGAACTGGCCGCCAGTAGACATCAATCCCCAACGAAAGCAGAAATCTTGAACGTGATCAAGCTACTGAAGTCCGGCCGGGAAGGCAGCAGGGTATGACGGAATTCTCCCGAAGCAGTGAAGGCGGACCCAGAAACTGCGGCAGATGTACTCACGCCATTATTGCGAAAAGCTTGGGAGGAAGGAAAGATGCCTGCCGACTGGAAGAAAGACTATCTTGTTAAGCTACCAGAGAAGAGAGACTTACGCTTCCGCAAGAACTGGCATGGAATAATACTCTTTTTCACGCCAGGTAAATTACTAAGTCACGTCATCCTGGAGAAGATAAAAGATGCACTGGACGCAGAACTCTGCGAGCTGAAACAAGCTGAACTCAGGAAACGTAAATAATGTGCTGATCAAACTTCAACTCTAAGCGTCGTCACCGAACAGATCATCGAGTGGTAGTCAATGCTGTCCCTTAACTTCTTCGGCCGTTGTAGATTGTTCGTGAACTTTGCAGAAGGTTTCAAGTTGATCACTGCTAGTTTCTGCAGGTTGTCTACATTTCATTATGTCGTCTAGATTGAGATAATTAAAGTTTAGCACACTTGCGACATTCTGTTTTAAACGCAGAAATGTTCGGGCGACGTTGTGTGTGCCAAAATATATGTTGGGAAATTAAAATATCCAAAAGATCTGCTCAATATCATAAGGGTGTCTCGGGATGATGTGTGTCACTTGTCAGATCAGACTTCTTAAATACAGCCTATCCTTTTACAGATGACGTGAAGCCGTGTATATGTGGGGCCGGGCAACGATTGGAGACTGTTTGGGTGTTCAGTCCTCGATAACCACCTCAAGGTCTTCAGTCCATGCCGCTGTTTTTAGACAGCACATGTAGGGGGTGAAGTTCACAAGCCCCTGGAGGATCTAGCTATCCCAACCTGGAGGCTATGTTCAAACTCATCCCTTGACGCGTTGGAGTTTCTCTGAAGATTGCAGTCGAGTTTTAACAAGTACAGTTGTGGCAGTAGTTGCGATGTCATGTAAGAAATCGGTGGCCATACTTGGAATCCTACGGTAAGGCTTGGAAATATCGACAAAAGATCGGGCGATAGTGTGGTAAGGACTTGAAGCGTTTGGGTTGTATACACTGCGATGAGAGAAGTCCTACGACTGACAACTCTAGATATAGGTTCATGTAGTAGGATACATTAGCTTACGCTTGCCAGCAACTACCAGTAATAGCGACTGTGTAAGAGGTCAAATGATGGATAGAATGGCATTCCAGTCGTTTGCCTATTATCTTTTTTGCTTCAAATATGACTTCAACAACCCAGACGGCGAGGCGAGTTCTGTAGCTTGTTCGGCACCATGGTTCGCACTGTTGCTGTCGTTTTTACATGACACGAATTACGTATAAACAGTTTTACTTCTCCCTGTCTCCCATTAACGAATAGTCTACCTCTGGGTTTCTTCTCAATAACTTCAGGATAAATATAAAAGGCAGTGTGTGAACAGCAATCTACTATGGTGGACTTAACACGGATGAAAATAACCTCCAATCGCCACACCCACCCAGCAGCCTTGAGCGCGAGGCATAATTTGTTGGTGGAACAGCTAAACAGAGACTCTACAGTCTCCAATTTGAACAACTAAATCAATCACATTGTAGGCATGTCCCTCTATGTGGTATTGTGGTGAGAACTGTCTACAAGCCAATTTGGTAGACAGTTATTTACGTCAATGTTTACGTTCTCAAGATTTGTCGTGAGAAAATATGGACAAAGACTGATTCAAAACCGACCACAGCAGACTTTGCGCAGGCGGATACAGTTAACATATAGATGATCTGACATTCAAGAAACAGTCACAAAGAGATGAAAGATTAACTTTAAGTGAGAAACAACCAATCAGAAGACTGTGTTTGTTTGCCTAACTAATCTATAATAATGTACATGAAAATAGATAAATATGCCTTGATTTCCTTAATAAACGATCTGTTGCCTGGCCCTTGTCTTCTGTCGTTACAGTATCACCCATTAGTTTAAATTGACTGAGCATCGACTTCCATAACTGGGCAACTGCTACACAATCTTTACCAGATAATATCCCATTACTTTTGCAACGAGTCCTCCAACACAACCATACTTGGCTTTTTCCCCTGTAATGCTTAATAAGTAGATTTTGTGCAATTACATCCCAAAAACGTATCCTAGAAAGCACAACTTTTAACTGTTCATTGTAGAAATAACCACCTTCAGTCGGTAACTAGTCATTATATTGCACTTACCTGGAAGGTATAATTTTAAAAGCTCTCGTTATATATTTTCCATAATATAAGTAAAAGGGTTGCTTCCCAAATGTCTAACACGCACCTCATAAAAGGCAACCATGAAAATTCGGCCGATTGTTTTCCACAAGATCCTTCTACTCATCTTTCTCACTAACTGCTCCGCTATTCATTTAACCTTACTCAATGGTCTTCAACTTCATTTCCTTCAGTACTGACCACTCCTGTATCTTAAAATTTTTAATTTCTGAGGATTTACAGCTCCGTGAATGTTTCCTGTAATTGTGATTCCAATGATGGATTACCTATATTTAAGTGGGTGACAGGTTATTGTTTACCACAAGGCGTTCATATCTTTAAATGGTTTTCAATCACACGTGAATGCAGTTTTTAATAAACCTCTTTTTCTATCAAATTTATTACTCAGCTTACCGACCGACGTCCTGTAGTATTGTCGAATACCAGTGTTTTTTTATAAACCTTTTTTCAAAATGCATTGCAGTGAGCAATTGGATCGTGGAAACTGTAGTCAACCAAAGGGAGGGGCATTTGTAATTCGGAAGAGGAAGAAAGCCTTACAAATCATGAAGAGCATATAGTTCCTAATCGGTTACCGCTATATCCTTCAGAATTTCTCAAATACCTACTGTGTCTGGGGGGCCATGGCATATGCTTTTGTATAGGCTCTACAGTGAGTACCGGGATGTTAGCTGGTTATCGGATACCTACTATTAATGCTACATTTCAAATCAAATTACACTAGAATCTACAGAAAATCAAAAAAGGTCACTGAAGAGTCTCTTCTCAACGAATTCACAATCAAGCTGTGCAGTCGTATGTGTGTATGAATTTTTAATAACGACGTGGACCGTAACGAAAAATAATTGGTCATGTACTTTACAAAATGGTTTGTAAAACTTATAAATCTCAAAGAGGCGTGGGAATAGTAAGATCTCCAGGCGGTTAAAATGTTGAGTAACAAGATGACAACTGAGGTAAGACAACGCTGCAATAATTATATTGAATTCGCTAAAGGCCATGAGAGTTGGGGGAGTTGGACAAACGTTTCCTGCACACAAATATCTGACTTTTGTATTTCAAAGACCGAAGCTCCAGCAATACAGATGAGTAGGATGCTCAGTGATTTCGGCAAGTTATTTTTCGTTTGGAAGATAAATTAAAAGGAGGGGGCTGCAGAAATAAGGTAACCAGACCAAACGGATATCTAGTCACCGCACTTCATATGGACCCACTTCCATCTCCTCTCGACCATGTGTGTTACTGTTCTTGCACACTCTTGTACAAGACCTGAGTCAAACAACCTGTATACCTGGCTTCGAAAGAGCAAGCGAACTGATAAGCTTAGGTAGTCGGTCATCCGTCATATATTCTCAAATTTGGGATGACCCTGATTTTTTGATGATAGCTTCATGATGAAGCAATATAATAGCGCTGTTCTGATAGCTTATGCTATAAATCAATAAATCAAACCACCTAAACACACGAAGTTTATTGATATTTTACTACTTGAGTTTATATAATTTCTAATCGTGCCTTTAAAAGTCACGTGCTTTTTATGTAAATTTGTTTATGTGAAAGTATATTGGGGTGACCCAATGGGTCAGTCATCGCTGGAATAAATTTACGCTACTTGTATGAACTTTGATTTGCGTGTTTGTTTGTGAACTGCATGGTAATGACTACAGCGCTTTATTCACTCGACTTTTGAAATTTACTGCTTTAATAATACACATGAATATCGGTTTTCTCGCGCCTTTTTGTTTCTGTGTTGACTGTCGAAATATAACATCTGAGTATGCTAAAATACATGAAGAGTCAGTTGGATCTACGTTTTCAGCAGTGCGGCTGACCACTCGAAAACGTTTTCTTTAATACACAACCTTAACATTTAATTCCGTATAAATATAATAAATATGCATGCGCCTATCTAATATGCTAAGCGTTTTGATTTGTTGCCGGTTATCAAAATTAACAAGTCGGGTAGTGTACTGGTTGAGTGAGTAATTAGGCATATTACCTTTATAAACCTTAAAAAGTATGGCATGAAAAATTTTAAAAAATACAGTGCTGATAAACAAGTGTTTGTAATAGAACATTCCGGATATATATGCCTCCACATTACTTCAACCGTTAGCCTATACAATTTCATTTGCCTGTTACTCGAGTGAAGTGACTGCGTGTTTTGTGCAGAAGGATGCGTTGACCAATGCCACCTAATTATACAAACCAGTAGGGACCCAAATAAGCGGAACGTGGCCTGGAAATGTCTCCACTGACTTAGTCAGATTCCATGTGAACGGAATGGCTTGTATCCACTCTATCGTCATCGACCAACTTATCCACGACGAAACGGAGTCACGCACGGTGCAATTGCCTTCAAACACAAGCAGCCTGAAACTCAAAAATAGGTTTGCCACCCTTTCAAGAGCTGGGTGCTATTTCACCTTGAACAGTGTCGCCGTCCTAGTGTGTGCAGTTGTTCGGCTGAACTCCACTACAAGAGTCTATCTTTTACTCTCTGAAGATTAGACATGAAGAACGCTCAGGATGTTACTCTAAAGAAATTTTATCAAGTATCAAAATGCATATTCAATTAAGAAAAAAGTTCAAACCATACAGCACTAATTATCCACACAAGTAGATGACAGAAAAGCAACATATCTCACAGAAAGGTAACCACCAGTATACAACCAGCTAGATCTCCGACCCCGGAAAGTGGTCTGAGTCCTCAAACAATCGGTGGACGGAAGCATGAATAAATATGAAACAGTAGAAAAGTAATCAAGTTCAGATGGAAGGTCCTGATAGATAAGAAATGCATCGGAAAGCATAGAAAGCTAAGGCTGTAAGATCGAGTGAAACAATCCAATATCCATAGGAATTCTGAACTGCAAAGTTGGAAACATACAGGGTTGATCAATGAAACGCCAAAACTGAGGAAGATGAAAAGTTGGTGTGCATCCAAAATATCGTAAAGACAAGTGATAATCCAGCGTGCTGCAAGTTGGATGTTTAAACAATTGGGTTGAAACTTAGACATGCACATATGAATGCTGACAGAGTACACAAATTTTCTAAAATGACGATGCTCGATATTTTAGTAATCAGGACGACTGGTTACGCGTCACGCATATCTGGTGAACCTGCAAACAAGAAATAAAACACGTGAATTTTTGAGAATGAGCACAGCGTGACACAGCAAAGATTAGGATATGAAAGAGAAAACTGTAAACACTGGGTTAGCGTAGCCCTCCACAAGACAGTCGTCCATAGGATGTGAGGACAATAGGTTCTTCTCATCAGGTCATACAACAAAATTCTGC
>OX235271.1:208064624-208134863 GCA_944472155.2 Trichobilharzia szidati
GCTTTAATGTCCGCTCTTAATACCATAGATACTTCAATGATGTGTGAAGGTTGCTATGATGCTGGCCAGCAGTAGAATCCTAGACGTACGTTTCGTCCCTTTCATGACCCGTCAGCCAAATGTACCTGAATGTCCTCGGGTGTTCCCGCAGAAACTAGAATACAACGACCATAGTTAGTTTACAGTGGTGCTTGGCTAAATAAATCCGATCATCTTAATAAAACCGTTAATTGAGTTCTACTCAACTAAATAAACTAAACCGGACAAATTATGGTTTTCAAGACTTACCTGTTATAACTATTATAATCAGGTATTATTTAGTAAGCATCTATATTCTATACATTGTGAAATTTCTAGGAACACACAAACTCACCAAAAAGATGGATACCATATCTGGATGGATCCACTACATGCAAGCTGACTTTGATGTTCATTCCAGCTGATATATTGATTAAAATCATTATCATTGTTCTTTCCTTATGTTTCAAGTGGAACATCAAGCTTCAGAAGCACACCGTCATTTCACTTTCAATTTTAGCTAGATCGAAGGCTACCAAAAACACTTAACTTTATCTTCACATCATCTCCTGTATACCGCCTTCCAACTCATGCCTATCTCGTCACTTCCAAATTCGACTTTCACTCGATGACCAGCTGGGCATGTGATGTTACCCAAACTGCTCAGACTATATCCAATCTATCCCCATTTCCCTTTGTCTTTTTGGTATACAATAGGTTCTTGCTTGATATTTTGCCAGAATTGTTTGCTTCTTATCATTTATGGCCGCTCATCAAATCTTCACCGTGGACAGAAGGCAGCCTGCTGAAATTGCTTTAGTTGATATGCATGCCAAGTCTCTAAAATATGCAGAAGTAATGACTTGACATTAGTGTTTCAAATTCTAAGCGCTTCAGATGCATACACTGATTTCAGAGCAATGAACGCCTGTCCTACTCTCCCTATCTGGTCTTGACTGACTTTAACATCTTCATCTGTTTCACCTGTGATTGAAACTCCACTGTCTAAGTTAATTAGGTTATAGTGATGACTTCCTTTAGATTTCTGCCGTTTGTAGTGGTTGGTATTTGCTGTCAGTTCGGTATCTTTATCACCTTTGTCTTCTCTGTATTCACTTGAAGTCTCACTATGCCTGAGTCTTCTACCATAATCTTGGTTTGCAATTAATAGTGTTCTCTGAGCTGGTTGGTTTAGTTGCAAAGCTTTCGTCGTCCTTCTGGACAACATCTTCAGCGCCATATTTATGTGAACTGTGATCAAGCTTTGACGGGATAGTTGCAGGAAAATACGGCACCGAGTGAAAAATATCTGTCCAGACTTTTTGACTTTCTTAGGACACTGATTTTTGGTTTACCATATGGTCACCCTTTGATCAAACAGTTCAGAAAAGTCATAAATCGTGTGTCAGATTCAACCTGGATTACCATTTCGCGCATCCCTTTACCACCAAAGTAAATGTGACTAATTCCACCATAGAATAAATGTTAAAATCCTTGACGTCATTGTGAGCAGTAAATTGTGCTCGAAACATCACCAGTAAATAATATTGATTAACACTGTTAGGCTTTATCAAATAAACTGTCTCTGATGGAATCACACTTTACTATTGGGCCTAATTTCTTTTCTTTAGTAACGATAACATTGACTGAGAATCCTACTGGTATTTCTATCTATACAAATTAGATAAATACCTTATCTTCAACGCACCATTTGCACCGATCTTTAGGTTGTGGTGTAACGAAAGAAGGCAAGAGTCAGGCAACAGATCATTTATTAAGGAAATCAACGCATATTTATATATTTGCATGTACATTACTATGGATATTTAAGCAAACGAACACAGTCTCCCGATTGGTTGTTTCTCACGTAAAGTTAATCTGTCATCTATTTGTGACTGTTTCTTGAATGTCAAAGCCTCTATATGTTAACTGCATCCGCCTATGCAAAGTCTGCTGTGGTCGGTTTAGAATCAATCTTTGTTCACATTTTCTCACGACAAATCTTGGGAACGTAAATATTGACGTAAATTACTGTCTACCAATTTGGCTAGTAGACAGCTCTCACCACAGTGGTACTTCTGGACTTCATGTGGTGTTTCTTTGTGTTCCTTTTAAGTCTCCCATTTATCTCTACAACGCTGTATTATTTACCTTCTCTGAAATCAAATGTATCTCCCTGCTATTTGCTGTTTCTATGTTGATGAACGTCTCTTTATATACTACTGATAAATCTTATCAGTAGCACACTCCACAGTATGTCCAGTTACTTAGGAAGAAGAGATTAACAGGAAATGAAAACTGGTTCAGTTTACTCTCAAAAGACAAATACCCAAAAAAGAAGGTAAATATGCATCATAACTTCCTGCTAAGATTTAGGATGTTGCTGTGGTGATTCCTTATCTCAAAAAAACATCGGATGAAATAAAGCGAATCCTTATTAATCATGAAATAAGAGGGTACTTTCGTTTAACGAACATCTTATGCTCATCAACAGTGAAGGTTAAGAATAAAATAGAAGAGGACAACCAACACAATTTTATGCACAAGATCAGTTGTGGAAATTTTGATAGAGTATATGTAGGAACAACTTCCAGACATGTAAATATAAAAGTAACAGAGCATAAAAAATGTCTAAGAGTAATTCCAAATACCCTTGCAGATTTGAAGAAGCTAGAAAACAAATCAGCAATTATACTACACTTGACAGAAACTAGACACAAGATTGATTTTGATAGGCCCAATGTTCTACAAAAAGGTTTCCGTTCACATAAAGAAAGGCTAAATGCAGAGGCCTTGTGTTTGTGGCTGAATCCAAAAAGTTTGAATTCGTGTGATGGTGCGATGTTAGCTGATGCATAAAAAGTTCAAGTTAGTAAACAAAATGAATACGTACCACTTACATCTAATGTTAATTTATCTTTCCTGATCATATTTCTTCCTATGGAAATGTTAACAAATGGTACACAGCTGTTCTCCTGTGTGTCAGTGGCATAGCGGTTAGGACGCTAACCGACCATGCACATGGTCCGGGGCTTGATACTAATGGTTGGTCTGCTAAATTTTGGCTACCTATATCACATGCTGAAAATTCCACACTTGTATCAAAAATACTGTGTGCAGCCAAGCTACAATTAAAATAATAAAAATTGATACACATGGAGTCTAATTGAGTTATCCATCATCATGAATTTTATTCGAATACAGTCACAAATGTCTGATGCAACAGTAAACACTGTTTACTGTAAAGTGCACCATGATCAAGACGATCATTGATCGTAGACAACAGCCTTGCCTTACTCTTGTTTTCCACTGAATCACTTAACTTAGTTTTTATTTAATGAACACCTGACTTGTGGAATAATCGTACGGTTGTTGAATGAGATTTATAAATCTTTGCGACACCACATTCCACATTGTTGAAACAGTTTTCAAAATACTTAACAGCTGGTTCTGCGGAAGGGATTTTCAAAGTTGATGAAGTTCTCACAGAATTCGTTGCCATTCTATGCTCTGTTCCATAATTGTGCATAATTCTGCATTGTCATCCGTACATGATTTTTATGTTGGAAAGTGGATGAGTTGATAAAAGTAACAAACTATGTCCAACAGCTGGATTCGGTATATGTATGAATTACTAAAACAGTGTGATTATGTAATGAAAAGGCTCATCACATCTGTGTTGGTTTTGCCACTTCGTAGGGAGTGTGTATGTCAAAGCCAGGTGAAATTCTGTCTTAATCCATCATTTCTATTCAGATAACTTGAATTCTCTTTAATGTCAATTGCTTCTCATATGAAACATCCTTTGTGAATTTGGAAATTTTCTGTATAATTCCAGTATTATCAAAAGCAATTTTGTAGCCTGATTCTAAAGAGTCTAGACCCATGGCTGACAATTTCTCAACTTTGACTTTTTCTGTTTGATCCCCCGGAGGCTCTACAGTATTAAATTCATCCGAATATGACTACTGTTGAGGTTTGCCCTATACATACATCGAATCCCATTCTAAGCATTTTATTTTGTAGACACAGTTAGACTGCGAACCATTCGGAATTCGATCTTTTAACGGAACAGTGGTTGCTTTTTAGAGTTTTAATGTAAGTGTAGAATTTGGACACTGATAGACACTGAAAAACCAATACTTGAAAATCCATCTGATGCTCACTAGCGACTGGCCTTATTCAGGCAATTAACCTGCGGTTTTATGGGAAGCCGTGACCAGTAGGGTGCAGCAGGTTGAAGGTGAGGCAGTAACTCATCGAAGAAGACATTGCGAAGTAGTCGCGCTATGTCATGTATTGTCAGAAGCTAGAATTCATGGGCTAACCATTGGATCGGTTCCCAGTGGCTTAATTGTGTGCTAGGTGGCTCGCCTTGTAATCAGAATGTCCTGGGTTCGAATCATGGTGGTGTGTGCGCAATACTAAAGAGTCCCAAACTAGGACTTTGGAAACAGCTGTCCAGTACTCCCTGCAGGTTTTCCAATGGTTCTCTAACCGATGTCAGTTTCTGATGACATCCTCCAACCAATCAAACAAAACCCTACAAAAACCAATACTTGAAAAACTGATAGAATATAATTCCATATTAGATAATTTATTAAGTAATTTATGTATAATCACCAGAATCCAAGTATTTTGGTAGGAATGCAGGAAACTAATTGATGCATCTTTTTGTATAGATTGGCCAAATTTCCGCAAGTAACTCACAGTAAAAATTCACAATCCAAAATCGCAAAATCTGTGGTACTATTGAACAGTAATCACTTATGCTAGAAATACAAAACTACCTTAACAATGGTTACTGTCAGCTATACAGTATAAAAGTTTCTCAGGTAGAAAAATTTATTGTGCAAACACAACCGTAAACTAGAGGTTGACTGGTGGATGGTGACTAGCAGTGGAATCCAGGATGCGCATTTCGTCCTATTTGGGACTCCTCAGATGGAATACCTGCCTGCATTCCCCAGTGAGTGATGATGTGTAACTTCTAATTACATGCCTAGACATCGTCGAAGCATCTTCACAAGAAGCCGACATGCCAACCTGAGACCGAGCACTTCGGTTCAATCAATCGACAAGAAAATCTAAAATTCAATTAAACAACCATAAACTACCTGAGAATCAAGTGTAGTGTTCTCTCTCATCTAGGTGGAATCAAAACCCAGTCTTTAGGAATCACACAGAACAATATATGTTTGCTGCAGACAGTCTAAGATCATACAGTCACTCTATAGCATAAGCTCGAATTCATTCAAATAAAATCGTTACGGTAAAACACCGCATCCTTATCAACAGTGCACTATCATATAACAGTAATGAGAAGCATTAAAACTAAAAATCAGCCAAAAAAGGACAAATAATAAAGATGAAATTTAAGGATATGCAAATGCTAGAGCGATGACATACAGATCAGAGAAAAATGGTAGTAGTTACACAATTATTTGAAATACTCAAACAAATACCAATATGCATTGTTCTTGAAGAGGTGGCGCAGCATTATGCTCCTGTCCATCCCAAGCAAAATACTGACCCGCATCAACCTGGAGAGAATCAAACACGCCCTGGATGAAAAACTTCGACCGGAACAAGCTGGATTCAGGAGGAACAGGTCATGCATTAACCAAATCGCAACACTAAGTATCATTATTGAACGGAGCTTGGAATGGTAGTCAGCTTTCTACCTCACTCAACTTCATCGACTCTGAAAAGGCATTTGACTGGCGAGGATCCGGAAAGCAAGGCAAGGTTTCCTCTCTCTCAAGTCTGTGTGGAGATCAACACCCCTCAGCATGAAAAACAAGATGCGAATTTTCAACTCCAATGTGAAGTCAGTGCTACTATACGGATTAGAGACTTGGGGCCACGCCGCGTCTTGAAGGGCACTTTCAACATGCTACAGACCTTCATTAACAGTTGTCTTCGCTCAATACTCAAGATCAGATGGCTGGTCAGAAAAGATCAGCACTAATGAGGGATCTCTGGAAATGAGCGAACCAACCCAGCAGGAACTGATTGTGAAACAAATAAACAGGAAGAAATGGAGGTAGACTGACCATTTTCTGAGAAAGCCATCAAGTGACATCATAAGACAGGCCTTTGCTTGAGTGGAACACTAATAGGAAGCGGCGATTTGGTCGTCAGTGCGAGGGTGACATGGAGGAGGTCGTCCGAAGAGGAGATAAAAGCATGTAGGCAGACGTGGATCCAGGTGAAAGCGTTGAGGTCGAACCGAACGCAGTGGACACGTTTGGCTGATTCCCTATGTTCCTCTAGGAACTAAAGGAAACAATAATAATTATAATGATACAAGGATCACAAGAAAGAACCAATTCATGTAAATCGCACTTGTGTCTGAAAGTGGAATTAACCATCTACCATTTAAAGAGATTTGACTTGAAACGACTTGAGAAGGACCACTGATTAATTTCTGATAAAAAGCTATTCATTATAGAACAATCAGACTGAGAAGTAACTGCCGGTATGAAAACGGTCATATCATTATCATTCTAATCATAGCTGGCTTCATCAAAATTAGGCAGGTCACGTAAGAAAGAAAAGAGAATATAAGAAAGGACAATACCTTGAGAACCACTGGCTAGCGTATTTGTAAGGTCAGAACAGGTGTTATCTTCTCAAACTTTGCAACTCAAATAACCAAGTGTTAAAGTTAGGCAGATTATCAAATGGTTATTCAAATGTGACTGATAGACTGTAGTATCGAATTACATTGATGGATACCCGCAACCTCAAACTGTATAACTCAGGGTTAATACTTCCACTTTAATTACCTCTCTGCAAAAGTCCAAACATCATAAAGAACAATATTTTCATTCAATTTGTACAGATTGCTGCTGACGAGTTGTGGATGCTCACGAAATCTCGGTTTATAGCTTCATCTACCAATCACTTAAGGACGTGATATATAGTTTTCTAGTCTAGGATTGAATTTATCTATCCAGTTGAAGAAATGCAGCCAATAGTCAGATACAGATCAAAAAGGCATTACTTATTCTCACCCCAATAGTCATCAAATCTATTGACTGTTGTTTCACAAACACTCATTTTTAATCGTCCTTATGTATTTTGCCATCTGCTAAAGGCATCAACTAATTACGAAGACATAGTATCATAATTTTATCAGATAGCTGATCTCATATGATGTGTTTAGACTGTTTTTATATTATACATGAAAACTAAAAGCACCCTGACTGCTGTGATACAAAAGTGACATAATGCTGGAAGTGCAGCTATGCCTGACTTCCACAGTATTTAAATTCCAAGTGAAAATACAAAAAAACTGAGAAAGTTGCCAATGGGTCACCAATATCACTCGTTGTGGCAGATATATTCATGGATAGGTGGGAAAGCATAGCGACTGAAACGTTCACCCTCACCCCTAAAGTATGGTGGAGGTATGTAGATGACACATTCACTGTACTTAGAACACAGGATATAGATAGATTTTTCGAACACATTAACTCAAAGGTAGAGGCAATTCAATTCACTTATGAATTGGAAAGTCAGGAAGGGGAGCTTCCAATGTTAGATTGCAGCATAAAAAGGAAAGAAGACGCGAAGATAAACACTAGTGTTTACAGGAAACCCATACACTGAAACAGATATTTGGATTTCCGATCATCCCACCCTATGTCAGTGAAAATAAGATTGGTAAAATGTTTAAATAATAGAGCACAAAACTAAGAAGTACCAAGGAAAATCTAAGACAGGAAGTGAGACATATAAGAGAAGCTTTGAAACTTAATAATTACCCTGATAAATTAGTCAGAAAGTATGTAGGGTAATGTAAAAATAAAAATAAATAATGATAGTAGTGATGCGTCGGTGGCACAGTGGTTCGGACTCTCGCCGACCATGTACATGGTCCGGGGTTCGATCCCCTGCCGACGCACACCCGATATCTATGGTCGGCCTGCAAAATTTGGGCTACCGATATCAATGCTGAAAATTCCATACTTGTACTGAAAATACGGTGTGGCATCAAGCTGTAATCGAAAAAATATTAATGATAATAATGATAGTAATATTAATGACGACATGCATATCAAACATGTGCAAAACAACACCAACAATAGGGAATAAAAATCATCAGTAGTACTTCCATACAAAGAAGGAACCTCGGAAACCTTACTCAGAATTCTTAACCAGACAGGAATAAAAGTGCCTGGCATTTGGACCCCCCACAAACTCAGTTAGAAACAAGCTTCGCCGGTTAAATGATCCTGTGGAGCTTTTAAAACAAAACAATTAGGTTTATCTCATACCCTGTAATGATTGTCAGGTCAAATGCATAGGTCACAGCAGTAGAACCGGGCCAGTCAGACTAGCGGAGCACAAAAACCTAGCAAAATCAAGATTAGTTGATTAGTTGACCCTAATAAGATAAGAATTCTGGACAATAGTTCAGCTCTACAACTGACTACATGTAATTACATACCACCATACAATAAGATGGGATAGGATGACAGTTTTAAAATCTAATGTCACAGGGTGGAGGGAGAGATTGATAACAGAAGCTTTGTTTATCGAATCAACTGCAAATACGCGTAATAGGAATGATTCAACACCTGTTCAGTTGGACAACTGGAGAATTCTACTCCCCCTAAGACGGCGAATAGGAGAGAACAAAGAAAACTATAAAACTGAAGTTTCGAAGTCGTGAGATTATAATTGATATGATTGCGAACAATATTTTTTTTTCGAAACTTCATCATCCAGACAATACTGTTTCAATATGGAATAACATACTACCACAGTGCCTAAGTCTTACACATGTATTAAAAATGACATACTAATTCAGTTATTTCTTATCATTTACCAAACAAGGAAGTCATGTGAGAAGAGCCGTGTGTATCAAACATCTCCTTAGACGTTTTTTTGTGTTCAATTTCGTATTGAATTTAAAACTCAAATCGTTTCTTTTACCTTGAAAATCTTGTTCTACATATTTTCAACAATTGTTGAGTGATTCAATTTCCTGATTTTTCTGTTCTCAAATAAGGAAAGAAAAATACACCATTATCCTCTGATGTATGCGATTTTTTCCCCTCTAAAAATGTACATATATGTGAATATCTAATTTTTCTTCATTCTAACAATTTAATAATTCATCATTGAACATTGAATATGGCTACATTTTGCTTTTCTTGTTTTAATTCACATTGACATATAAGAAAGACATAAACTGGTGGGTGGGCAATATAAAAAAAGGTATTACATTTCTTGTGGGTTTTTTGTTGTTATTTGATTTATTGATTAATTGATTAATCGACTATTCTAGTTCTGATTGTAACTTGAGTACTACATCAATGCTTTTTTCCCTGTGCTACTATATTTAGGTATACTAATCAGCTAACTATATGTTTAAGATATCTCATCATCTTATTCCTTGTAAACTGTTCCATCACGCATGTTTTATTGTCAGTATCCAGATTTATTTTACGATAAAGTAGGTAACAGTCTGTAACGATCAAGGCTCAGTCGTTATTCATTATAGGTAAAATTAATTTTGATAAAGTCTCCCATTGTCATACACTAATATTTACTGATGACCACGTCTCGAGCACAATTTATTGCCACTCACAATCATATTAAGGTACTCACACAACTTTCTAACTTCGTTTATATATTTTTTTTATTCCTTCACGTTCCCAGTGGAACATAGGGCTTCAAGCTAGAGTCTTGAAGTTTCTGTCGCAGTGTTTATTTTTACAGGATGAGGTTGCTAGCCTCATGCCCAACCTTTCCTCTTCACCAGCATTATTTCTGGCTAAGTGAGGTAAAGGAGTGCGCTTCGTTTATATAATTCCATTTTCCACTGCTTAACTTGATTGGTAGTAGTATTTGCCATATTTCCGGTATGAGTGGTGAGTCATTCCTATCGCACGGGCTGGGTAGACTCGATGAACAAGGATTCAATAATCAATCTTTCCCCCCTCTCCACCTATCTATATTACTTCTTAGAATTTTAACCTTATCCCACTATGATATTGTGTGTTTGTGTGTTAATGCATGCAGTGAGATCGCTGAGCTAATTTCTAAATTACTTATCTTCGTAGGGTCAAACATTCTAACCTTAGCTAAATTCTTATGTGCTGACAATCTCACTACTCCTGATCTACTAGTTTGACCTATGTAGTTGTTAACTTGACTTACAATCATTGCAAGGTATTTTGTAAATTATATTATTTTGTTTAATTGGGTTCACCGAGTCCTTTAGCCTACAGAACTTGTCTCTGAGTGAGTCTATAGGTTTAAATGTCACCCTAATTCCTGCTTTATTAAGAATCCTACATCGGGTCTCAGATGTTCCCTCGTTATACGGTAAAACTGTTGATGCCTTATATTCTTTTCTTATTTATGTTATCATTATTAGTTTCAACATTATTTTTATTTTACATTTGACCTTTTCTGATCTTCCTAATGAATTTTATGGGGTAGTTATTTAACACCAACACTTCTTCTATCTGTTTCATTTCATCGTTTAGGTCTTTTCTTGTACCACTCAGTGCTATTGCTCGGTTTGTTAGACATTTAACTATGCCTGCCTTAAAAGTTAACGGATTGGATGAATTAAAGTCTAAATATTTATTAGAACGCGTCATCAGTAAATATTAGTGTATAACACTGTGAGACTTTATCAAAATAAATTCTACCCGTAGTGCATAAGTTCTATGCTTACATCACAGAATCGTTTTTGTTTGAACATAGGAAACCATCTCTGCATCCTAATTCATAGCTGTCTGAGACTTCCTTGAGACATGCACACAGTCACAAAAACTCCAAGAACATTAATGGACTGTTGTTCTTCATAAGATCTACGTAGTTCTATTCAACAAGAATGAAATCAAAAACTCAAAATTGCCTCATCAGCGAAGTTAGGCAGGATAATTTTTAAGTGCAAAACAAGTGCTATGGAACAAAATTAGTTAGCCAAAATTCAGCCGTAAGAAGTACTTGAGAATCGAGTAGGATATTCCCAACAAGGTGGAACCAAAACTCTGTCAACAAGAATTACACGTGAACGCTTCCCGTAGTTGGTGAATTAAAAGGAACAAAGAAGTAAAAAGGCTCGAATCAACATATGATATGCGAATGTCAGAACGACAATATACACTCTAGAAGAAACAATTACAAAGTTATCTGAAGCACCCGAATAAGCATCATTATTGCAACTGGATCTTTGATGAGGGATTTTCCTAACGGTTATTCCGTTACACAATTTGTAACGTTTTCTTGTAGCAGTGCCCATTATTATTAGTGAAGTAGTCAACTCACTAAACAAAGCTACCCTTGGGCGAATAAGCTTCAAATTTTTCAGCTAGTCAACAAGCCAATGTGAGAATTTTTACAATGAATAAGGAAGACTTCATCGGCAAGATGAACTTGATCCTACAAACGTCTCTGAAATTTATAAGAGACAACAGTCAAGAAAGGAACGGCTTGTTGTCATTAAATGGTTGGAGGCAACTGGTAGGAAGTGTCAGAACTGCTTACTGACACTCACCAGTCAAAATGCCGTTTCGGTGGACTTGAAGAAATTTATATACCGCCCCTGAATACCTGAATACTTCAGTCTGAATTTTTGACCGCCGCAGTCAGAGATGTTAGTACTTTAACTGGACACAAGGTAGTATCTGTTGTCATGCATCTAGTCCTTTGTTTGGTGCGGACTGAATTTAATCAGTCAAGTTCACAATGTGGCCACCATGTTATGTGGCCCACTATCCCATCTGAATTGTTGTAATTAGGTGGTTGGATCAGAATAGCTCAGTGGTAACTTCTGTCATGGCAACACTGGGTGACACTGGTCCGAGTTTCAGAGGGTACATGAATTCCTTAATGACAAGTGACTACAAGCAGGAAACCTACATCCAACCATCTAGTAACAACATTCCGGAGTTCGCCTTGGTGAACCACTTAGCATGGTAGCCACATGACAAAGTTAGCTGATAGAATACAGTCCGCACCAAGCTAAGGAATAGATGCATAACACTTACTACCTAGTTTCCAATGAAGGAAATGATTGCTTCAACCGGAAAGCATATCACAAAGGCACTAAAAGATTTCCTGATGAAGAAATTCATAGATTACACCACTTATAACGAAATGAAGCCTAGAAAGAGGCTGGTAAAGTTAGGCAGGGACAGTATCCCGCTTACGCCCATATTATCTGATAATAAATCCACAGTAGCACAAAGTGACTCGTTGGCTAGCTTTTTCGAAATGGAGCTGAAAACCACTCACATCAGGCAGTAGTGTCTTTATTCTACGAGAAACTCTGCTGAACTCTCATTTCTAGCTGTATATTTTGAAAATGGCTAATTTTATTCTGTTTATTACCAGTTCACCCAAGTAGCTAGCTAGAATTTGAGCGTTTTACACTGAGTCGGCTGACAGAGCCAAGTAAATCTAGGCACACCTATAGCCAACAAGCACCACATCTTAACGTGAATGACCTTCAGCTACTTTTATAAATTAGTGGCATGTACTATCATGCCTATTTCTGCCTCACTATCAATGTATACTTAGTAGAAATCAAATTATGAATCCTTCCTAATTTTCAGAATGATGTAGTTCATTGTGATCAATGTTGACAAGTGATATGCCCGTAACACAGACCAAAATGTTAACTTGAGGCTCACGTTTTAAAGGCCGTTGGAGTATACCTGTAGATATAACTTCTACAGACGGTTAAACACCACATTTGCCAACGTTTATGATATCCTACGTTACTGTCCACACTCATTTGATGTACTTATTATTATTATTCTCTTGGGTTAATTGGTGAGACGTAAGGCTTCAACGGGACATTCCAATCTTTTCCCGTTCACTGCATTCCTTTTAAGCTGGCTCTACTGTTATCCATCAGCTTTTCTCGTGACACTATCTCTTCCAAGTCACCCTCGGACCTACGCCCAACTCATGGTTTCCCATTTGGGTTCCACTCAAGAGTCTTGCTCGCGATGTTACTCGACGGTTTCCTCTGCATATATCCCATTCACCTCCATTTCCTTCAACATTTTAGTTGAACAGTAAATTCTTAGTTGGTATGTTCCCATAGTTTCAGAATGCTAACTCTTTCTGGCTGGCTACCTGATCTTCAGTATGAAGCCACTGAAGGCAGCCACTGATGAAATTCTGCAACCTGTTAGAAATGCTTTTCGCGACACGCTCGTCAAGTTTCTGATCTATATAGAAAAATTGACTGACTAAACTTTTGTGTTGAAAATCTGAATTTTGTTCCTCATGCTGACTGCAGAAGATCTCCAAACTGGTTTCAGAGTGATAAGGACGTATCTTGACTTGACATATTCATCCATGTCGCCTGCAGTTGAAACGATGCTTCCTAGATAAGTGGAGGAAGTGACCTTATTCAGATTTCTTCCACTGACAGTGGTTGGTGTTTTTTGTTGTTAGTTGGCTATCTTCACCACTTCTGTCTTCTCTGTCTGCCTCTTCTACCAACCTGTTGTCCTTTTATTGTAAGTCTTCCAGTTAATGTGATATTAGACAGAAATCATCCACGAAATCCAGATCTTCTAGAATCCTCTCATCAGCCCAAGGTATTCTTGTCTTCTCACTCCCCACGTACAGTGTTCCTCATAATCCAATCGGCCACAACTAGTAACATCATGGATGATAGTAGGAAATTCATGCCTCGCTCCTACCTTCACTTCAAAGTCTTCCCTGAGTTTTCCTCTGCTCGATTGTCAGATATGATGCTTACTTATTTGTCAAGTGTATGAAGGCAACTGTGACACACAGTTGACTGTGATCTTCTTTAATTATCTTCATTAAGGCTTTCTTCTTAGGGTTAACGGAACACTTTTTGTTTCATATTAGTGTGACTTAGTGATCGTTATATTATTATATTTTCCTTTAATTCCTAGAGGAACATAGGGATTCAGCCATTGAGTTCCCCTCTCTGACAACCTTTTCACCTGGCTCCACGTCTGCCCACATGCTTTCATCTCCTCTTCACACGACCTCCTCCATGTCACTCTCGCACTGACGAACAACTTGCTACTTCCCATTCAGGTTCCACTCGAGTGGTGGCCGTGCGTGTGATGTCACTAACTTGATGGATTTCTCAGAGTATGGCCAATCCATCTCCATTTCTTCCTGCATATTTGTTGCTGGGTTGGTTCGCTCATTGCCAGAGATCACTTACTATTGCTGATGTTTTCTGGCTGGCCATCTGATCTTGAGTATTGAGCGAAGACAGCTGTTGATGAAGGTCTGTAGTTTGTTCGAAGTGCCCTTTCGCAACGCGACGCAGCGTGGCACCAAGTCTCTGACCCATATAGTAAGTAGCACTGATTTCACATTGGAGTTGAAAATCCGGATCTTATTTTTCATTCTGAGTGCTGTTGACCCCCACACAGACTTGAGAGAAATGAAAGCTTGCTTTGCTTTCCCGATTCTCGCTTGAATATTCTCCTCATTTCCGTCCGCCTGTAGTTGGAACGATGCTTCACAGGTAAGTAGGTAGGTGAAGGAGGTTGCTTCTTTCAGATTTCTCTCATTTATTCTGGTTCTTTTCTGTTGTTGTTGCTGTTGCTGTTGGCCAGGAATCTTCATCACCTACTTCCGTTTTCTCTTTATTCACCTGAAGGAGGGCCTATCTTCTCTGGATGCTTTTTCTACCAACTTGTTGCTTTTCACTTGCATATCTTCAAGTTTGTGCAAATCAGACAAAAATCATCGGCGAAATCCAGGCCCTCCAAGCTTTTTGTGTGCGTCTATTTTATGGCTATTTCCTCGCTTCCTGCCACTGTCTGTCACACTATCCAGTCTACTGCAATCAGGAAAGTCATTCGAGATAGTAGACAGCCAGCCAGCTTGTCTTACTTCCGTCTTCACTTCGAAGTATTCCGTGAGTTTTCTGTTGTGGATTACTTGGCATGCACCATTATCATTCAACTGTTGGATGAGATGTATAATTGTCGGCGGTACCCCGTAGTAGCGAATTAGTTTCCAAATCACTTCTCGATCGACTCTGTCAAAGGTTTTTTCAAAGTCGATAGAGAGGTAGAGATAGAGAGGTGTAAATCCATCAATATATACAATCACAGATATTAGTTAGTGTTAGACAGTCACAAAATGGCAAATAGATAGTTATAGGTATTATCGGTCAACAAGATTATATCCACAGATTCAGTGTTTGAAAGGCAAATAGTTACAATAATTTCCGCAACTTCTTGGCAAGAAATTCCACAGAAATAAGAGTTTTATGTAACCAAGTGAATGTAGCGTAGAAATAAGAGTCGTAAGACAACAGATTATGAATATCATCAAACAACTGCAAAGAGAAGCATTAAAATTAGAGGGTTAAACAGGAAGAAAGAATAATAATGAGTATGCAATCAACACGCAATATGCAAATATCAAAATAATGAGATTTACAGTCTGGAAGAAAAACTGATAGGGATTACAAAGCCAGTTGAAATATCCAAATAAGTATCATTATTTCATTTAGATAGTTCAGAAGGGATTTTTGCAAAAAGTCATTCCGTCAGAATAACATGCATTTCTTGCTTCACCAATCTGGTTATCGATTAGGCTAGCATTTGCAAATCATTTGTTAGTTAATAAGTAATGAGATAAGATCAAAAAGTTCATCATCCCCGACAAAGTCACCGAAACTAACTCAATGGTTTGTTAATGAGAATAAAACACGGAGTTCAATGAAAAAGCTCTTTTCGGCAGATTCTTTTTCTATAGAGACTCTTAGGAATGTGCTCAGAAAGTCTAGTAGATGCCGTCCTCTCAGTCCTTCCTATGTACTTGCTTCCGCAAGTGCAAGTAAATTGGTAAATGCAGTTGGAGTTGACGTGAGTAGGGTACTCATCTAATTTTGACTGGGTTAACGAGCACACAGTGTTGTGAAATAGGATCAGTCTGGCAGCTGAAAACGTTTTTTTAAATGCACCTGTGATTCTTTTTTGTGTTCTTGTGGATACGTCTTCCCCTTTGTACGCTAGGCAGATGAAAACTGGTTTCTTTTCACCGGTGTCAGGTTTCGGTTTGTGTGTTTCTTCATTTTTATACTTTAATATGAACTTTCGGGGATATCCATTCTCGATAAGGTTCTTTTCGATGACCTCGAGTTCTTCTTCAGTCTTGTCTTCCGAACATATTTCTTTGGCTCTGCTGACAAGCGTGTTTACCAGACCACGTCTGTAACTGGTTGGGCAAAAGCTATGATAATGTAGGTATTGACCAGTCCATGTTTCTTTCCTGTATTCTTTGTACACAGATGTAGCAATTTGCGTAGCTCATTTTCTGGAAGAGGAAGCAGTTTGGACTGCTGGTATATGATTTTTACCGTTTCTTCGATGGGTATGCTGGTATGGCTTCTATAGCTTTACACTTGCAGATTACATACATTTTTTCCATAAAACACAATAATAATAAAAGCGACGAGTTGTTATTATCAAAGCATATTCCTAAATGGCTGCAGAAGCAAAACAATCTTCAGAACCCATTAATGGTGAGAACAGGAGACCTAACTCCTCTGTTGTGAAACATATTATAGAGACAGGATATAGAATTGATTGATGTTTACACATCTTTTAGAACTTTCTATAAAATGTGTTTGGAGCGTATACTGAAGTTGGTAGAAGCATTAGCAATGCGAAAGTTTAAACCACCTTTGTGCGTTCAAAGTAACAATTCGTCATCACACCAAACCTACCTTCTTTGGTTAAACTTTGTTTTGATACCAGCCAGGGTAGATGCACTATTATCTCTGTTATTTGGTTTAATGATCTTCATTTTTATTTTGACCTTCAATACATCCTTTTAACGTGATCTAAATTTATTTTCTCATCTCTTAACTCTTTATTAATTGCATGTGTATATTCCTATGACAAGTCCGTAAGTGATCAGATTGTTCGAAATGTTTTTCGCAATTACTACATTATGCTTTTCAGATAAATTACGTCTTCTCATTGCTTTGTCTCAATTCATAAAGGTAACTAATTGTTTTAAATGTTTTAAATGGACTTGAACAAAGCAAGAACAACAATTGTACCAGGATAATATGAGCTCATCTTTTATTATTTCGAGGATTCTTCTCAACTGGTTACAACCTGAACGATGAAAAATATGAATTACATTACATTAAAGATTTGAACATAATTTTCCACGATCACAAGGAGTAATTGGTAGGAAGTAAAAGTAGCATTAGTCCGGAATGATTTAACTAATTAAGAGTTACAAACACTGACTATTTATAGAATAATTCAAATGAACTGTGATCAATATTTGACAGTTTATAAATATTTGTAGAATAATTAGGCAATTAGGCTTGGAAACAAAAACAAGCTGTTGTATATATATATATATATATATATATATATTGTCACCAAGGCAGTGCAAGATTCACCACTGTCTCTTTCTGTGTACATATATTTGGTTTAAGTCGTCTGATAGCAACTGCTTCAGCAAAGCGTAGCAAGTTAGGTTTCTTTTGCTTGTTGATTATTTTGAATGACTTCAAGTTGTCTACATTATGACCAGTGTCTAATAGATGACGCGCAATCGCACTGTTTAATACTTGTGGACCTTTCAGTCTCAGGTTCTTTGGTATGTGTTCAGAAATGCGGACAATAACCCTTCTCTCTGTTCTTCCGATGTAGGTGCTTTGGCACGTACATGTAAATTGGTAGACACAGTTGGAGGTAACATGATCGTTTTAAATAGATAAAATTCGAGTTAGTAGAAATCAACAAGGTTGCAAACATGATAGTAGGAGTGGTTAAATGATTTCCTATTGTATAAACGACTCCGGTTTCTCTATCTGATTGACTGGATCTTCAGAAATTCAAAGAAGACGAAAGTTGACTGCCTTTGACAGGTTCTTCTTCACTCTGTAGCTTACTCTGAAGGAGGAAGTGCTTGTTGAGATGGACTGACCAGTGTTGACGAGGAGTTCGATTATCACACTCCTCACAGAGTCACTGCTACTTTTCTGCAGCCATGTAAGGTAGTGTTATTCAATCCTTCTAGACAGAATACATGTCGGACGACTAATGCGCTTGGTACGACAGCAACAAAGGAACTGATATGTGCACACAGAAGTGGTCAGATGCGTGATCTTGTTCTTAAGGCTTCAGTGGACCAATAGACGACTGGATAACACTCCTCTTATTACTACTGCGAAGAATGTTCTTCTCAAAGATGCTGAAATTCTTCGCTTAAGGATATCGCGGTTTGTCTCCTTTGAAATCCAGGTTCATGTAAAGTCTCTTTAATGGAAAAAGTAAAGGTTCGTTCCTCTTAACTTTAGTTTGTACTATTTTAGCGGATATTCATATCGGATGAAGGTTTCTTTCAGAAAATGTAGTTTTGCTTCCAGGTGAGCCGGATCCGAGTGGTAAGGGATTTAACCAGAAGGTCCTGGGTTCGAATCCCGGTGGGTACGTACTGATGAAGAGTCCCAAACTAGGACGAAACAGCTGTCCAGTACTCCCAGGTTTTCCAATAGTTCTCTAACGAATGTCAGCTCATGATGAAAATCCTGTAACCAATCAAATCCCTACAAACCAACACTTGAACTAGATTTGCTTTTAGTTCAGCACGCACCCAATTGTAGAAACTCGCTGACTGACTACTCCAAGTGGGATTTTACGGACTGACCGTCTTAAGGTCCATTCAGGTTTTCTTGTTAGTTGCACATCTAGAAAGGGAATTTTGGATTCGTTTTCCACTTCTAGAGTAAATTTTATTGCCAGATAACAGTTGTTAGTACATGTAGCAATTGATTGGGGTCGTCACTATTGTCACAAATGATGCAAATGTCATCTACGCAACTTGTATACAGTTGTCAGTTGTCACTAGTCCACTTCTATTGACCGTTCTCGAGGCCAGCCATGAAAGAATCAACTAGTAATAGATCTAAGGGAGATTTTATCATCAAAAAGAGCCTCTTCGTCGAATTAAATATTATGTTTCCAACAATGTATTTGATTTATTCATGAATGATCTATCACCAGTATATTTTAACACATCATAGGTTAATAAGACAAAATTGTAAATCTTTTCTGTCTAAAATCTTTCTACTACTCAAACAGAAAAACAGAACTATCAGTGTGTTTCTCTAAAAATAGTAAGGTTGGTCTAAAGCAATTTTTCCTAACTAAAGTTAGTTTACGTCAACAGAAAAACGACCAATACTTTATTTTCACTTAACGGTATCTTTTGAAGCTGGTTTCTGTCTATTATTTTATAACCGACAATGAATCCTGCATCAAGTGCACTTAAAGGATGCGGATGGATGAAAATAGTGAAATGCGGAGGAAGGAAAGATATATATATATATATATATATATATATATAGTAAACTTGGACACTTTGGTAGTGTGTAATTCCATATCAATTTGTCTGTTGGGCAGGGTCAGTAAGAAAAGCGAAGCTTGAACTCCTGGCAAAATCTAAATTAGTTGATCTAACTAAGATAAGAAATCCAGAAAATAAATCAGCGACAGCACTAAATGTACTCACGCAGAATGATGCAATAGAGTGGGATAACATGATAGTCTTAAAAAATTGATATAATAGGGTGGATGGGGAGACTAATTTGTTTAGTCAAATGTGAATATTTAGAATATAGGATTGGTGAGGATTTGAGATCAATTTCAGTGGTTGGATTTTCTTCACGAATCCACATCAGTTAGAGAGATGAAAGCCAAGGGGAATTGGGCACCTCTTCCATCCTATTTAGGGATTCATCAGCATTGTCTACCCACGATCCTACCAGTTGTCGGATATAAAACCTTCAGGTAACGGGACCAGTCTCGTTGACCATTCAGTCACTTCAGTAGGAATTCAGTTACTCGTAGAAATTCTTTGTCAACTCGTGGTACAGCTCAGCCGTCACCAATACCTTCGTTAAGCACCCACTTCATCTTGACATGGTGGACCGCACTAGTCATGACTTCTCACTGTAGTTTCAGGAAATCCATCCAGTATCCATCAGTGAGTTGGTGGCTACGAGAAAATAAAAAGAATTGTGAAACTAGTAATAATAACATAAATAAGAGAGAATATAAGTCATCTACAGTTATACCATATAAAGAGGGGACATCTGAGACCCTACGTAGGATTCTAAATAAAGCAGGAATTAGGGTGGCATTTAAACCTACAAACTCACTCAGGGACAAGCTTTGATGGTTAAAGGACCTGTCAGTTGACCCAATTAGACAAAATAATATAATTTACAAAATACCCTGCAATGACTGTGAGGTCAACTACATAGGTCAAACTAGTAGGTCAGGGGTAGTCAGATTGTCAGAACATAAGAATTTAGCTAAGGTAAGAATGGTTGACCCAGAGAAGATAAGTAATTTAGAAAAAAGCTCGGCAATTGCAATGCATGCATTAACACACAACCACACAATAGGGTGGGGGAGGGTTAAAATTCTAAAAAGTAATCTAGGTAGCTGGAGAGAGAGGTTGATTACTGAATCTTTGTTCATCGAATCTACACCCAACACATGCAATAGGAATGAATCATCACTCATACCTGAAATATGGAAAATAATACTACCAATCAAATCAAGTGAAAAACAATGGAACTATATAAATGAATTTAGGAAGTCGTGTGATTACCTTGATATGATTATGAGCAATAAATTGTGCTCGAAACGTCATCAGTAAATATTACTGTATAACACTGTGAGACTCTATCAAAATAAAATTTACCCATAATGACTCCATGTCTGCCCACACGTTTTCATCTCCTCTTCACATGACCTCCTCCATGTCACCCTCTCACTGACGACCAACTCGCCGCTTCCCTTTCGGGTTCTACTCGAAAGAGGGAGCCTGGCGTAGGACGTCACTTGATGGTTTCCTCAGAGTACGGCCAATCCATCTCCATTTCTTCCTGCATATTTGTTTCACAATCGGTTCCTGGTTGGCTTGCTCCCAGAGATCCCTGTTGCTGATCTTTTCTGGCCGGCCACCTGATCTTGAGTAATGAGCAAAGATAACTGTTAATGAAGGTCTGTAGTTTGTTTGAGACGCTCTTTATGACGCGCAGTGCAAGTCTCTGATCCGTATAGTGAGTAGCACTGACTTCACATTGGAGTTCAAAATCCGGATCTTATTTTCATTTTGATGCTGAGTGCTGTTGACCTCCACACAGACTTGAGAGTAGTGAAAGCTTGTCTTGCTTTTCCGATTCTTGCTTTGATATCCTCGTCAGTTCCGTCTGCCTGTAGTTGAAACGATGCTTCCCAGGTAGGTAAAGGAGGTTGTTTCTTTCAGGTTCCTCCTATTTATGCTGATCGTTGTATGTTATTGTTGTGGACTTAGAAGAACTCATGTCCCTTCTGAGATTTGAACCCGTATCACTCAGTAAGTGCTGCGGATAGAAATGTTACCACTGAGACATTCCGGTTAGCGACTAGTTTCTTGTATTCCTGTATTGAATACTTTTGACTGGACAGTGGTTTCTAATTAGTCTAATGTGTCTAGTCCATTGTTTAGTGCAGACTGAATTCGACCAGTCAAGTTTGTCATGTGGCCACCATGCTAGGTGATTTGCCATCACGATGCACCTTGAACTATTGATATTAGATAGTTGAAGGCAATCGGCAGCAGGAAGCCTTCAACCTAGGTACACCAAAAAGATTGTTTGAAAAATCCTTTCTGAACCATCAAGTTACACTACTGATACTTATTTAGGGGTTTCAAATTTGTAACTATTACCCGTTTTACTTACAGACTGCATATCATAATTCTACCATTTACATATTACACACTGATTTGATCCTAATTATTTGTCTTTGTCTGATTGACTGGTTTCAGCGTAGGACTTTGCACCGGTGTGCAGCAGTTCGAGTCGCCACACTTCACTTAGAACACAAAGCAAGAGAAGAAAGTAAAAAGACACGCAAAACACAGACAGTAAACAGAAGTGTGGGGCAAAAAGAATAATTATATGGACGAGCAATAGAGTTTCATTAAATATGATAAATCACAAAGAGTGAACGCATCTGCACCAACCATTGAGAACAATTTTGAGCCACATCACCAATTATCTCCAGCCTTGATTTGTTTTTACCATCCCGGAAACACCAACCAGGAAGTTAGTCTACATCTACCTACTTGGCTGGCTGGCTTAAACCAACTGTTGTAGATTTCATTGACTGATGCCATGTTTTGGCTTAACCATCAGTAGCTAGTTCTTTTCCAACCTGATCCCATGTCAGCTGACATCGCCCGTCGGTTGAGGAAGGCGATGGCTAGTCATGCGCAGCCCATGTCCTACCCATCTCAATCAGTGTAATTTAACATTCTCGTCGATTGATTCCCCCTCCTTACCTAGCACTCAACGTCTAACCTTTATATTGATCACCATGTTATACCACTTCACACGGGAGATACAACGCAGGCACCTATGATCAAAGACAGCTATCTAGCCTTTTCATATCTTCCACCTTCAATGACCAGGTAACACAGACATAAAGGAGGACGGAGCAGACTGCTGAGCAGTACACACGCCCTTTAGTAGACAGTCAGACGGATATCACGTCTACGCCAGAGATGGCCTAAACTGGCATATGCGAAACGAGCCTTCTATATCAGTGCTGAGATTTCATCAGCAATTAACGCGTTGGCACTGACTGATGCAACTTCCAAATAAGTTAAGTGGTCACCATGCTGCACCAACCACTTCACTTCCTATTTCTAAGCTAGGAGTTAATGTAGTTCAGTCTCATATATATATATATATATATATATATATTGGCCTAAATGACCTTGATTTAGATGCCCTTCATTTGATAAGCTAAAGCAGTTGATAAACAATAGGTTTCAGTGGTCACAATTACTGGCGGGGAGATTACAAATATCACTGAACCGTAAAAATTAAAGTAATATTTTGGAAATATTAGGCGTAGATTTTGAATTTAAATTTTAAGCACCAAAATGTAGCAGAGGACAAGCGACCCTGAGCACACCAATCATATGAAAAAGGTAAATTTTACATACAAAATACCCCGGTGGGTGCGTACTGTTGAAGAGTCCCAAAACAGGATGGAACAGCTGTCTAGTACTCCCTGCAGGTTTTCCAATGGTTCTCTAAGTAATGTCAGTTCATGATGAAATCCTGTAACCAATCAACCAAATCCCTACAAACCAATACTTCACAATACATGTATTCATGAAAATAATGAGTAGAATGGCATAAAAGTGTTACATTTGATAAAAATAACTCCAAGTTTTACATTGGAGTGTCAACAGAGTAATTAAACCATATTATTTACAAGTACCCTTCCAGATGACTGTAGATGACATTCTTTTGAGACTCACTGTTAGCTGTAAAATCATTCTTGAATCTTCCCAAAAATCTTTACATAGAATTTGTGTAGGTGCTAGTAAAAGGATCCACAAAGTCGTTAAAATGGTTGACTGTGTGGTGTATGTATTCAAGTGATGATAATGAATTATCCGTCCTTTGCATTCATATTGCAACAGAAGAAGGCAAGACATGGAAGCCAAGGTATATTTTTCATTAATCAAACCGCTGTTTATATATAGGCAGTTTATATCCGTTAACCAATCACTGAGCGTGTGATTTTGGTTTATATGAAACGACATGAAATAGAGTGTTCAAATACATATATTATTCTGCTGCTAACGCAGTACTGAGCTGTGAGAATAATATTCTGACTCAAGCAAAAACGGAATGTTCAAATAGATATATCGTATTCTGTTGCTGATGCCGCACTGAAATGTGGGAATATGTGAGAATAATATTCCGTTGGAACACATTATCTGTACCACACCACCACAATATGTGTGTATTATAGATCCTGTTCTCACCAGTTTAGCAACGATAGGTTTTAAAGTAGTAGACTTTCTGTCTGGTATTATTTCGATGATTCCTTTCTATAAAGTTGTATCGTACAGTATAGTCACCGAAACGTTATTCGCTTTATAACGACCTCAATTGTATTTCCTCTTTATCAAGACAGTTTCATCTATATGTACGATAAAACCTTTTCCTCCCGATAAAGAATTTACTCTCTCTCTCTCTCTGTCTTCCAGGAATGAATATTTCTGCAGTGCTGAGACAAGAATATTCTCCGTTTCAGCAGATGTACCTCTCACAGTGTATTTTAGTACTCAGTAACTGCAAACATATATAAAATCTTAGTTAATGACAGGTGGGATCTACAAAAATGTCCCTACGAAGTAATATCATCATCAGCTTACACCCTCTCACAATAAATCGCCTGAAACTGACTTTACATAGGTGAACGTGTCCATCAATAGATCTACTGAAGCTTCTAATACTCATAATACCTTCACAGGAACAAATTCTTTCCCTTCCAATGAATCCTAAATTTAAACATTAATGAAACACTTAGCCTACACCGAATTCCAGACGTAAGTCTGTTGGAGCAAGCATTTACCTTGAATCAGGAGGAACAAGACCTTGAACTCGCACGAGAAATCTGATTGATTCATTCAAGGTGATTGGTGCGGTCGCATCCCGTAGGTACTACTTACTGGTGCTTAAAGTTCAACTTGGCCATTAATTTAACAGACTGATTCCAATTTTGGAAACTTCTTTTATTTTGATAATGAGAAAAGGCTTAACCTTAATAATTATCAAGAAAACTTACCTAAAATTAATTATATAACTGATAATTTCATCGCTTCCTTAAATAATAATAATAATTACGGTAGAATTAACTGAGGTAACCACTGTTCCGTATCATTTATCCCCAAAGTGAAAATTAGGTATTACAAAACTTGATAAAGAAGAAGCTTTGTCATCATCGTGTAGTTAAGATAAATTTTAATGGTAATTTTTTCTAAAAAAAAGATAAATTAACTTTTTTGAATCATCTAGAGAGGTGAATCATTAAAATAATAATAATATCGTCTTTCAATCAACTGAATGTGGTAATTAGATTTGATTGTTTATCACGAAAAAAAAACAAATGTTCTAGAGATTGATTCGATAAGATTTTGGTTATAAGATTCGAGTATTTTGAAAGAAGGATTGATATATCTCGGTATAAAGCTTAAAACTAATAGACTCTGGAAAACTTGTCTGTTATTATCATTGCATGGAGCATTTCATCATGAGCTGACATCAGTCAGAGAACCACTGGAAAACCTGGGAATACTGGACAGCTGTTTCGTCCTAATTTGGGACTCATCATCAGTACGCACCCACCGGGATTCGAACCCAGGACCTTCTGGTTACAAGGCTAGCTCGTAGACCTGGGTTCGAATCCCGGTGGGTGCGTGCTGATGAGGAGTCCCAAACTAGGACGAAACAACTGTCCAGTACTCCCGGGTTTTCCAGTGGTTCTCTAACTGATGTCAGCTCATGATGAAATCCTCCATGCAATCAAACAAAATCCCTAAAAAACCAATACTTGAAAAATATTATTATTATTATACCCTTGGGTTCCCGGTGGAACATACAGTTTCAACTACATTTCTCCATCCTGCCTGTTTTCTACAGTCCTCTTCAGCTGGCCCCATGATTGCCCATAAGCTTTCATCTCCTCTTCACACGATCTCATCCATGTCACTGTAGAATACATGCAAAACTCGTCGTTTCCCATTCGAGTACTAGTAGAGGGTATGACACGCGTGTCTGGTCCATCTCCATTTTCTTCGCTGTAATTGCAGGCAATAGGTTTGTTCCCAAAGAGTTTCTTATTGTTAATTCTTTCTGATTAGCCATCTGATCTTCAGTATGCAACCTGAGAAGACAACTGTTGATAAAGTCTGCTGTAGCCTGTCCAAAATGCTCATTGTGAAATGTCTAGTCTCCAAACGATACAGTGACTGACTTAACATTGGTGTTGGAAATCCAAATCTTGTTGTTTTTGCTAATTTCGGAATATTTCCACACTGATTTTTGGGTGATGCGGGTCATCCTTGCCTTTCTGATTCTGGTTTTGACATCTTCATCCATTCTGTTGCTTGTATTATTATTATTATTCCCTTGGGTTCCTAGTGGAACATAGGGCTTCAACTATACGTCGCCACTTGCTTCCGTCTTCTGCTATACTCTTCACCTGCGTCCATGTTGATCCATACTGTTTCAGCTCTTCTTCACACGATCTCCTCCATGTCACCCTTAAAAGTCCCACTCGCCGCTTCCCTTTCAGGTTCCACTCGAGCTATGGCCTGACGCGCGATGTCACCCAACGGCCTCCGCAGGGAGTGTACAATCCATCTCCACTTTCTCCTGCATATTTGTTGGGCGATTGGTTCCTGTTTTGTTTGTCCCCATAGCTTCTTGTTGGTGATTCTTTCCGGCCATCTGATCCTCAGCATAGAACGAAGACAGTTGTTGATAAAGGTCTGCAACATGTTGGAAATATTCTTTGTGACCCGCCAAATTTCTGATCCGTATAGAAGAACTGACTTCACGTTTGTATCGAAAATCCGAATTTTGTTGTTGATGCTGAGTTGAGTGATGAAGATTTCCAGATTGGTTTCAGGTTGATGAATGTGTTTCTCGCCTTCCCGATTCTCGCTCGATTTGACATCCTCGTCCGTTCCTCCTTTAGTTGAGACAATGCTCGCTAGATAAGTGAATGAAGTAACCTCTTTCAAATCCCTCCCGTTGATGGTGATTGGCGCTGGATGTTGCTGCTCTTGTTGTTGGTTGGTTGGTTGGTTGGTTATTTTCATAATCTCCGTCTTGTCTGTGTTCACCTGGAGTCCTGTCTTCACTGCCTTCTTCGACCAGTTTGTCGGTTTTCGCTTGTAAGTCTTCGATTTCGCTGTTGCTTGTAGTTGAAATGATTCTGTCTATATAAGTGAAGAAGGTGACCTCTTTCAAATTTATTCCGTTGACTGTGTTTGGTGCTTGTTGTTCTTGTAGTTGGTTAGTTATACTCATCAATTCGCAACGAATTACCCACTATGAGTGAAGCATAAGGACTAGTCAGGTAAGCACTAAATATTTGCTGGAGAAACTATAAATAATCTAGAGTATACAAATAAGTGCTAGGTGCAAGAATAAATTTCATTCTGTATTGAGCAGAGCAACATCGCGTGGTTGAATAAACCTATCCACAGCTATATAAAAAAGGAAATGTCGGGTGTGAGACCAGTGACCCCACCAGACAAAACGATTCCTCTATTACTATAACTTCAAAGCATAAAAAATAAGCTTATTCTACGCTACAATCGGAAGGGCTAATGACGCTGGCTGGTGAAAGCCCTCGAAAAGCCAGTCCACCAATATATCTTCTTCCAACGATAGCGAAAGTGAGCATGTGGACATGGAATGTACGCATCATGTTCCACGCCGCCTAAAAAGATTCCTCAGATTGTGAAAGAAATAATAAGGCATGGTATATAAGTGCTAGGAATCTTTGAGAGCAGATAGAATGGAAGTGGACTCTCCAAATTTTTAACTGGAGGGCAAATAATCCACTCTGTTCCCAACTACCAGCCCACTGAGGGCATGGCCATCATAACTTTACTAACGTCTCTAATAAAGTGGGAACCAATCCTTTCCAGGATACTGACAGTAAAGATCAACTCAAAAGGAAAAAAAGGAAAAATCATACAAATCATGCAGAGATGCAGAAGAAACCTAGGAGGCGGCCTTCTAAATACAACTTCCAGAAGTAATGAATAACACCCAATAGAGATTATGACATCGAAATTCCATTTTGTGATGTGAAAGCCAACCAAACTTGCAGAAGAAAACACAGGAGTGAAAACACAGTATAGATCCAGAGGCACTTGCTCAGTAGAATTAATGAGGATGAAGAACTGTTTGTAAACTTCAACGCATTTAATGATTTGGTGCTGAGAGGCAGCATGTATGGGCAGAAGGATACTCACAGAATGACATAGATTTCATTAGATGGATGCATCAAAAATCAGACAGACTTCACCTAAATCTCTACAAAAGGGAAATTGCAGCCTGCTGGGTAAAAAGTAGAGAAGAGGACCAGGTTCAAAAAGAAGAGGAAAGACAAGAAATGGCTTACTACAGATATCGGAAAGTTAACAGAGCAGACAGGTATGATGAAACAAAAGATAAATCAGTGTAGAGATGAACAACAAAACAAGAAGCTGAGTGTAACCTGTAAGGCACCGAAGAAAGGAGTGACGAATAGTGAAAGGAAAGACTAAAGATGCATTCATGACACACTGGCAACTGAAGCATTGAATGCCACAGTTAAGGGACACCCAAGAACCAGGTCATTATCCGAGAAGAGACCAACACAAACCAATGAAAGGTGATGAAAGAGACATAAATATCAAAGAGGTGAAACTAAAGAAACACTGGGTCGATCGCTTCAAAAGACACTTAAATCTACCACCGTCTACAACTCATCCAGAAAACCCGTCGGCAGACACAGAACCATCAACAGAAGAAGTCTCCGATAAAAGCAGAAAAGTCTTGAATGCCATGAAGATACTAGAAGTAAGCCAGGAAAGCATTAGGGTCAGGTGGAATCTCCCCTACAATCACTCGAAATGGAACGAGAGATGTCAGCAGACATTCTCAAACCATGCATGCAATGGAGCGGAATTATGCTCCTGTTCACCCAAGCTAAATGTCACGCCGCATTAGCTTGGAAAGACTAAAACATTCTTTGAATGTGAAACTCCCACCTAAACTGCCTGATTTCAGGAGGAATAAATAATTTGCGGAACGAACTGTAACGATGTATATGATTGGAGAACATAGGTATATAATGGCAGTCGACCCATTACTTCAACTCCATCCACTTCGAAAAAGCCACCGTAAGCTTTTACCAAGAAGTAACTGTGAAACCATCTCAACAATACGGACTGTGCTGCCAAATGCTAAGTTATTCAAAAACAGAAAGTTCAGTGAAGCCTTTGAAGGCTGCTTACAAGCACTTATGATATCTCTGATTGTAGTGGACTGGATCATACGATAGACCGTGGAGGGTGAAAAGGTGGACATACACTGGACTGACAAATGGACTATCAGAAATTTGGATTTCCGAGTATTGTACACACGCAAAGATGTTCAAGCTGGCAGAAGAGGCTTCAAAGTCAACCAATAAACGAAAATCAGAAATCACCAACAATAGGGGAAATTTTAAGGAAGCTATTTATTTCACTTACCTGAGCTCGGAGGCATCGTTTCAACTACAGAAGGCGATAGGGATGAAATGTCTTAGTGCTTACTGCATTATTCAAAGGAACTTCTCAAAAACAAGGGAAAGTAACAGAAGATATCAGAATGGAGTGCTGGTTTGCAGGGATTTGATTTGATGGGTTACAGGATTTCATTACCCCAGGTTTTCCAAAACTACTCTATAAGATGTCAGCTCATAATGCAATCCTGTAACCAAATAAGAACGGAATTGTATTAAAATCCAACTACGCGTCAATACATAGAGTGTAGAGTATAAAATTTTGGATGCCTTTATGATGAATGAGGCTACCAGTAACGACATGATATTAAAAAAATAATTAGGGAGGAGAAGAAATACGAATAGATTTTTATTGGAAAATCATACTACTGAAGAATCAGAAGTAGTATGAAACTTAAAACTAAAACATTGAGAGGGATTAGAGTGAGATAAGTTTACAAAATAATAATTGAAATATGTTTGATTTTAATCACAGGTAGAAAATTCTAACCTACACTACATATATTATTTTTCCCTTGAGTTCCAAGGGGGGACACAGGGTTTCAGCAGAACATCTCCATTTCGTTGTGTTCACTATAGTCCTCGTTTCCCATTCACGTTCCACACGCCAAATGAAGACCACTCGAGAGATAGCCTGGCACATGATTTAACTTAACGGCCTTCTCCGTTTGTGCCAGATCTTTCGCAATTTTCTCCTACATATTTGTTGAGAGATAGGTTCTTGGTTGGTTTGTTCCCACAGTTCCTTGTTGCCAACGGTTTCTGACCAATGAAAGCAGCTGTTATGAAGGTTTTAAGCCTGTTCGAAATGCTTTCCCACATGCACCAAGTTTCTGACCCATATAGAAGAACTGACTGATCTTGTTCTTTATACTGATTGCAGCAAATTTCCATGCATGTATAAGAGAGTGATGAAGGTCTTCCTTGCCTTTCCGATCCTGGTTTCGACATCCCTATCCGTTCTTTCCCCTGTAGTTGAAACGTTGGTGCCTGGATAAATGGAAGACGTCACCCCTCTCCAATTTCTTCCTTAGATAGCAACTACTGTTTGTTGTTGGTGGTGATGGTGGTTGTTGCTTATCTTTATCTCCGTCTTCTCTTTGTTCACTTGAAGTTCTGTGTTTGATGCCAGTCTCTTCTCCTAACTTGTTGGTCTTCACCTGTAAGTCTTCGAGTTTGCGTGACACTAGACATCAGATCTCCCATAGTCTTCTTTTCGATCCAACGTCTTCTCGTTCCCTATTTGTATATGGGGATTTGATGGATGTAACCGATAACCATAAGCATTTCATCACTGAATTCCCTTAAGTTTATCTGTGCAGCATCTGCATATGATGTGTTCCCTCCCCCACCCCCCAGCATAAACGCTTACCTTGCAATCCCAGGTCAAACTTAATCATCTTCGCGCACTTCAAAATCCAATGGAACGAGAGTTGTTGAGGAAGGACGGTTGGATTCGGTATTCCCCTGAATTGTCTCAATACGTTATTTGGTATTCTTAGACAGGACGCAGGTTATGAAAATAACCAACCAACAACAACAGCAGCAACATCCAGCGCCAATCACCATCAACGGGAGGGATTTGAAAGAGGTTACTTCATTCACTTACTTATCTAGGGAGCATTGTCTCAACTACAGGAGGAACGGACGAGGATGTCAAATCGAGAATCGGGAAGGCGAGAAACACATTCATCAACCTGAAACCAATCTCGAAATCTCCATCACTCAGCATCAACAACAAAATTCGGATTTTCAATACAGACTACGTCAAGTCGGTCAGTTCTTCTATACGGATCAGAAATTTGGCGGGTCACAAAGAATATTTCCAACATGTTGCAGACCTTTATCAACAACTGTCTTCGTTCTATGCTGAGGATCAGATGGCCGGAAAGAATCACCAACAAGAAGCTATGGGGACAAACAAAACAGGAACCAATCGCCCAACAAATATGCAGGAGAAAGTGGAGATGGATTGTACACTCCCTGCGGAGGCCGTTGGGTGACATCGCGCGTCAGGCCATAGCTCGAGTGGAACCTGAAAGGGAAGCGGCTAGTGGGACGTCGAAGAGTGACATGGAGGAGATCGTATGAAACAGTATGGACTAACATGGATGCAAGTGAAAAGTACGGCAGAAGACAGAAGCAAGTGGAGACGTGCAGTTGAAGCCCTATTTTCCACTAGGAACCCAAGGGAACAATAATAATAATATGCATTCTTAGTGGGATATAGGTCTTCAAGCTTGAGCCATGAAGTTTCAGTAGCTTCGGTGTTGTTGTATTTATGGGGTAGGGTTGCTAGCAACGCTTCAAATCTACCCCTCTCCTCTGTCAGGCTTACAACTGACTAAAGGAGTTAAATGGTGTGTGCCAGCTGAGCAACGAACTCCAAAATAAGTATATGGTTACAAGCAGGATTTTATAATATTGATAAGTAAGATGGGATCACCACGTTGTCAATGACTTTTGTTCCACATTTTTTTAAAATTAAAAGTTAACCACTATGATGTAATCCATCTAATCTTATAAAACTGCATTCGTCGAAAGTGAAAAAACATTCACAGTTAGATAGAAGGTGAATTCCTCGAAGCTGTAAGTGTAACTTGTCTATCTAAAGAATGGTAAACTGAAAGATCAATAGGTTTTATGTATGTACCGTCTTCCTTTATGGCTGTGAGACCTGGCCATTGAGAGTGGAGGACATGAAAAGGCCAGCTAGCTGTCTTTGATCATAGGTCCATGCCTTCTATCTCCCGTGTGAAGTGGTATGGAAGGATAAACAATACTGAGGTTAGGCGTCGAGCGCTAGGTAAGGAGGGGAAATCAATCGACAAGTCTGTGAAGCTACAACGACTGAGATGGTTATTACAAGTGTCACGTATGCCTAGTCATCGCCTTCCTCGACGGGCAATGTTAGCTGATATAGGGCCAGGCTGGAAAAGAGCTAGCGGCGGTCGAACCAAAACATGGCACCAGTTAATGAAGTCCACAACAGTTAGCTTCATGTATATAAATGAAGGAAAAAGTTGTGTGAGTAGCTTGATATGAATACGAGCAATAATTTGTGCTCAAAATGTCATCATTTAATATTACTGTGTAACAATGTGTGACTTATCAAAATAAAATCATATCTATAATGGAGTTATACTCTACCACAGTGTCCAAGTTTTATACTTATAGCTTCAGCCAAGTAGGAAGGTGTAGACCCCCTGGTTGGGGTCCTCGGGACGGTAAAATCCAGTGGTTGGAAACAATTGGTGACATGCCTCAAAATCGTTCTCAATGGCGCAGATGCATCCACTCCTTGTGACTTATGATTTCCAATGAAACTATATTGTTCTTCGTTATCACTATTCCTTTTGTCTCATATACCTATCTAGTGTCTCTATTTTGCATTTCTTTTTACTTTCTTCCCTTGCTTCGTGTGCTAGATGGAGTGTGGCGATTTGAACTGCTGCACATCGGTGCAAAGTTCTATGTTGAAAACAGACAGACAGAGAGAGACTCAATGTGTCATCAATAAATGGACATAAAATAGGCAGTATCTGTTACATTCACAGAAGCCTATGAAATCAAATCCCAAGAGTACGCAAAGACAAATTGTTGTCATTCTTGCATTATTCAGGTAACGTTAATCTTTAGGTATTCATAATTAGTCCAAGATTTCAGCTTCACATCACTTTATAATCTGTCTCAAAATCTATTTTTTACCTTCAGTGATCTTCTCTTAACTAAATCTTCATGTTTATCTAAGCATATTAACCTCTGATTATGCTTAAATAATCGATATGAGTTATCTTTTACTGTGATGTAATAGCTTTTATCCTTATCTTATCTTTTAGCGTTCATCCAATCGTTTGCATAAATTGAGAATAATGTTAACATTCTCCACAGTTACATTGGTAAGACTAGAATTCGTTTACCCCACTGAATACATCCCTTACAAAAGTCCCTTTGAATCGACTGATGCTAGGTTTCAGCCTCAGTGGGAATAATATTGTAACAACAGAAGACAAGGGCCAGGCAACAGGTCGATTATTAAGGAAATCAACACATATTTATGGATTTTAATGTACATTATTGTAGATTATTGTTAGTAGAAAATACAGTCTTTTGATTGGTTGTTTCTCACAGAAAGTTAACCTTGCATCTCTTTGTGGCTGTGTCAGATCACCCATATGCAAACTGTATCGGCCTACGCAAAGCCTTTGTTCTCATTTTCTCACCACCAATATTGGGGACGTAAACATTGACGTCAGTTACTGTCTACCAATTTGGCTAGCAGCCAGCTCTCACCACAATATCACACAGAAGTAGGTGCATTGGGAAAAAAGCACGAGTTGCATACCACTACCACCAAACAAGTAACTTCAACCTATAAATCTTAACAATACGGAGGATTCCAATCAATGAGCATGTCAAAACATTTCCTGTCTACCTACTTTACCTTTGATCAAGCTTACACTACTCATTATTAATAAGTAGTATGGGTTTGTTTTATATGAGTGCCTTCAGAAACAAATGGACTTCCCTGAACCCATCGATGGTGAAAACAGCCGATCTAGCTCTTCTGCTGAAGTGTACACATGTTTTAAACTTGTAAGACTTGTTTAAGGCGCGTCCTACAGGTTGTGGAAGCCCTCATGCGTTCAAAAACGATTAGTCATGACAATAAAGCTTCCTTGGTAAACTTTGTCTTGATATCTGAGCAGATGTGCTGTTATTCAACATATTTGGTTTACTGACCTTCATTGCTATTTCGACATTAAATGTAGCCTTTTAACTTCACATATATATATTCTCTTACCCTTTAACTCTTTATTTTTTTCGTATAGCTATGATAAATACATGTGAAATCAGACTGTCCAAAATCTATTTAGAAAATACATCATGTCTTCTTATTTTCTTCAGACCTTTTTAAAGTCTGAATGTTTTGTCAGCTGAGGATAATTCACAAAATAAAATTTGCTTGTCACCGACTAAACATCTAATATATATAGTGTTAACTTAGATATGATGGAGAAGATTTGTAGCTCAGGTGGATGATTGTGACGTAGTTGTGTTCTCTGAGCTGGATGGTTTATTTGCAAAGCTCTCATTGCCCCCTACTAGGCAACATCTTCAGCGCATACTTCAAGTTGAATTGAAGTGAGCTTTTAGATTTCTCCACGAGTTTATCAGTCATCTCTCCTGGTGACCTGACCTTGAATATGATTGGCTGTTTTCGTGTATTTTCACACTCTCTAGGCTACTTGTATTGGTACTGATTGTTTCCTTGACTTTAAACTTTGACCCTTTCTGTGTGAAATTTCCTTCTTATCGGTTGGTAAATTTTGTCTCTGTCGATGTGTCAACTGATTGACGATTCCCGTTGTCCCAGTCAAATAGATGTCCTTGGTTGTCTTTATTCAGTAATATGAGGGAGTGGATGTCATGTCTTTTGACGGCTAGTTTATGCCATATCGCTGCACACAGACAACCACGGACACCGATTCGACTGGGACAACCAGCGTTCAAACATTAGACAGAGGAAACACCAAGAATATTAGAGAATGTTTAGAAGGCTGCCTGGTATTCCAGTGAATCATCAATCAATAGACTCATCGAGATAGACAAAATTTACCAACTGATAAGAAGGATATCTCTCACACAAAGGATCAAAGTTCAAGTCAAGGAAACAATCAGTTTCAATACAAGTAGCCTAGAGAGTGTGGAAACACACAAAAACAACCAATCATGTTCAAGGTCAGGTCACCAGGAGAGATGACTAATAAACTCGTGGAGAAATCTATAAGCTCACTTCAATAAATTTAAGTACGCGCTGGAGATGGTGCTTAGTAAGGTAATGAAAGCTTCGCAAATAAACCATTCAGCTCAGAGAACAAAACAACGTCAAATAGTGTTAATTCCTCTCCTGTCTGTCATTTATTGTTTCTTTCTTTGTGTTCCACTTTATACTACTTATCACAAGTAAGTAGCATGACCTTACATTTATCTCTTTATAGCCATAAGCTTTGTCTGCTATAGTATTTAAACTCAGTGTAATAATACTCTTGTAAAAACTTATATTTGTAAAATGTCAGCGAGATTGAAATGAGTAATTCCAACGTTTCGTTCGGCAATCTGGTCCGAAATTAATCGAAATTTACATAACATAGGTTTATATATAAAAGGAACATCACTTGATTTTAAAAGCTTTGTCCAATCATGAGTCATTCAAAAAGTATCAACAAGTATAGTAAACAAAATTTTATGAGCTGTGATCAAAATTTGACCTCGGACTTACAAATATTGGTCTACCTTTGTTAAACACTTTAAACAGAGTGTGTATGTGTGTGTGAGTGAACAGTTGTAAAACATTTCTTAACGTTTCCATTAGAAGATATGGACAGTCGAGAATTTTGACCAAGTATTAATAATTAGTGATATATATCCATTTTTTATTTATTAATAAGGATTTCCTATGCATCAGCTGACATCACGCCATCATATCTGTTCGATTAATTTCCCTGAAGAAGTTCGGACCGGATTGCCGAACGAAACGTTGCAATTACTCATTTCAATCTCGCTGAGATTTTACAAATATAATTTTTTCACAAATGTCTACTTCTCACTCGGCGCCCAAATATTTTAGAACTATTCTATCAAATCTTGACGGCAGTCCTTTTGAATTGCATTAATACTCTCTTTGATATAAAGTAATTATTTCCTTAGAGTTAAACTGTATCTCCAATATATTCTTTATTTACATATCCTTCTCTGTTAAACATTATTTATTCAAATCCCCTTGTTCTTTGAGTGGCATTCGCGCGCTGTTTGATCTGACTGCTGATCGCCATTAACACAGCTTTGCTGTTTCTGTTACTGACATTGTACATTTGACGGCATTCAACCACAGATACTTCACAACTTCAGGATTTTATATAATAATTCGTTATTTTATGTATAATAAAGTTTCGTATTCTAGACAAATCCTGTGTGTTTTCGATTTTCAGTGTCACTCAACGTGTGGTTTAACTAATCGATTGGACTATCGCTTCATATTTCTTAGAAGAAATCTTCAGAATGTGTGTATATAGGTCGTTTAAAACGTCATAGTGAACACTATACAGTATGGGTGTAAAGGGCTAGGTAGCACTGGTTTATTCAGAAGCGCTCTGACTGAACACTACATGTTATAACATCTTGACTTTGATATCATCATAATCACTTACAAAGTAAATACGAAAACTACCGACTTATTTGTAGTAGAGAAGTCCTAGTCACATGTATCGAGAATTCATAGCTGTATTTCAAAGATGTTAGTTCAACCTTTACATCTACTTTTTAAGGCTAATTAGAAATGCTATGCAGACTTCATTAGACTGTTTTATGAAGCAGTCAAGTAAGTACAATAAATTAATAACAAAGTATAACCACTAAACAATGTGAATAAGATTCGTAACTTTGCAAGAAGGATTAGATGAGAGGGTCGAGTGAGAAAGGCAAACATCAGATACGTGTCGGTCCATTTGGAGGCTGGTTTCTTTGATCCTTCTCGTAAAGTTACTGAACTCTGACCGCGATCGATCATGTGCGGTTTTAGTCCTGTGGCTGAGAAATAAGAATGGACTTCCTCTGCATTGTGTCAAGTGTTTGTGATTTCATTGTCTGATGCTCGACAGCACACTCATGACTGGTGCGGATAAGGGAATTAAATCCATTGTATGATAAAAGTGTTGCATCAAGATCACTTGCCTTTGCCTGAAATTCAACGAGAAATTCTGCTATTTGAGTGAAACATCTGCCTAACAGAACCGTGACGGTATGACTTGAACTACCTGCTAGAAGGTGGTCTTAATGTAACAACAGAAGACAAGAGTCAGGCAACAGATCGTTTGCCGAGGAAATCAAGAGATATTTATGTATTTTTATGTACATTATTATTCGCTTTTGTTATTAGCAGAGAAACAGCGTCTCTTGATTAGTTGTTTTCTTGCTGGAAGTTATTCTATCATCTCTTTGTGGCCATTTCTTTGAAGGTTAGACCATACGTCTGCAAATCGTATCCACCCACGCAAAGTCTGCTGTGATTGGTTGTTGAATTAGTCTTTGTTTTTATTTTTTTCTCATGACCAAGATTTGGGACGTAAACATTGACGTAAATTGCTCTCTAGCAATTTTGGCTAGCAGACAGCTCTCACGACATTAGTATTAGTGTAGCGGCAAATTGGCAGTAATGGTCTTGGTGTAATACTGTTTACTCAGTGTGACGGAATGATTATTTGCAAAATCCCTCCACAACGATCAACTAACTTTATAATCACTATCCTCTTTGATCTAACGTTTACGTATCATATGTTCATTTGATCCGTATTATATGTCTTTTTAATGCTTCTCCTTGGGGTTGTATGAAGGTAATGATGTGTTGTTTTACAACTGAGATTATTTTTGAATGATTCAAGATCATTCTGACTTTGGACTCTCTCGAGGGAAGCATTTGATGCTTAATCCTCCCGACAGAAATCGATCCCACCTTGTTAGAAATACTCTTCGTGATTCTCGGGTACTTCTTACGGTTAAATTGGTTAAATAGTTCTGTTCTATACTACTTGTTTGTCGCTTAGAAACTAATTTGATCTGTATAGCTACCTAACGGTGTAGATGAGGTAATTCTGAGTTTTGAAATGTTATTATTGTGACACAGTACTGCAGATTCTATCGGAAATAACTGTCGTTTTGCTATCTCGATTTCACCTTTAGGCATAAATCCGACCTAAACAAACTGGTTGGCTCTCACGAGGTGTGCAACATAGATGGCACTGAAATAGAAACCAAGTCGGAAATTAAATACCTAGGCGTCATTCTATCTGCTGATCTCTTCTGGTCGTCTCATATCTTGACGATTTCTAAGAAAATATTCCGTCTTACCTTCTACATCAAGAAGTTAAAACATTCCGGTATAACCCAACCCTTACTCCTACAATTCGTTAATTCTCGCATTCTGCCTATTATTCTCTATTGTTCCCCCTTAGTTTTTCCCGGGCTACTGAAGAAGGACTATATCTTATTACGTAGGATGTTAAATGTTGTCAGCAGGGTAAGCAACGTGCCACTTAACCAGCTTGTTAATATTCTGGTCGACAGGCACATGGACTCATGTGAAAAATGGGCCAAGTCCATTTTATCTAACTCACACCACCCTCTTCACTCACAACTCTCCCCTTGCATTTCATCAGGTAAAACCAGAAGCCAATATAGAAAACTATATGCTCGCACCAGCAAGTACGAAAACTCAACCATACCCTACTTAGCTCGTGTTCTGTGCGATAAAGAAAGCATTAGGCGTGACACCTATAACTTATTAAATAGTCAGTAGAACAACTGGATCTCGTCTTTCCAACTCATATCATTTATAGGTACAACATTTTCTTTCCTTCTTTTTCTTTTTTCTCTCTCTCTTTTTTCCGTTATGTGCTGCTTTGTTTCTTTCTTCCGCTTACGCCAGTAAATATGATAGCACCTACTTTTCTAACACCTTGGCTCTTCTACCGATATGCCAATATGTTGTTGTCATAATGAACTGAGATTTCCTTAATCTATGTGGAATTCTATTTATTGATAATGTACTAACTGGATGCAATACTGTAGTGAAAATGCTGAGAATTCCATTCTGTATCACAAGTACTGTTTTGGAATAAAGCAAATTATTATTATCTCTGGGGGATGTTTTGAATGCAGGAACTCAAGAAAGTCCTATAAGCTTTCAAGTAGAACGCGTAGTTTGATTTTCTGCGTTAAGACCATAACACGTGGGTTCCAGTCGCTGCATCCAGTGCTTTGAATGTTAAAGTGAAGAAATTCAGAATAAGCCTGGGTTTCAACCTGGAAGTTTATATTGATTGAAAATCAAACTATCGCACTGCAGTCCCTACAACTTGAGGATGCAGAAATTAGCTTGCTCAGGGATTCGATTGGTTATGTTATATAGTTGTTGAATTGACATACTCAGTCTTTACCGATGGTTAAGCCGATCAAAATATGACCATTCTCTCAGCCTGATAACAGCTGCTGTTATACACTGAAACACGGACCTAAATTTCTTGAATTCCTAAATTTCTTCCCTACCTTTTCCTCAGAATATGATCCACACAAAACACTTCGAGGATCTAGACTTCGCCGATGATGTATGTCTGATACTTCACAAACTGAAAGATATACAAGTGAAAAGCAACAAGTTGGCAGAAGAAGCATCTGGTGAAGATAGGACTTCAGGTGAACATACAGAAAACAGAGGTGATGAAGATTCCTGGCCAACAGCAACAGCAACAACAACAGACAACAGTCAGGCAGTATAAATAGGAGAGTTCTGAAAGAAACAACCTCCTTCACCTACCTACCTACTTAGGAAGCATCGTTCCAACTACAGGCAGACGGAAATGATGAGGTTATCAAAGAGAGGATCATCGGGAAAGCAAGGCAAGCCTTCATTACGCTCAAATCTGTGTGAAGGTCAACAGCACTCAGCATGGAAAATAAGATCCGGATTTTCAACTCCAATGTGAAGTCAGTGCTACTATACGGATCAGAGACTTGCACTGCGCGTCATGAAGAGCATCTCAAACAAACTACAGACCTTCATCAACAGCTGTCTTCGCTCAATACTCAAGATCAGATGGCCAGAAAAGACCAGCAATAGGGATCTCTGGGAGCAAACCAACCAGGAACCGATTGTGAAACAAATAAGTAGGAAGAAATGGAGGTGGATTGGCCATACTCTAAGGAAACCATCAAGTGACATCACAAGCCATTGCTCAAGTGGCACCCGAAAGGGAAGCGGCTAGTTGGTCGTCCAAGGGTGACTTGGAGGAGGTTGTGGGAAGAGGAGATGAAAGCATATGGACAGACGATGAGCAAGGTGTAAAGGTTGGCAGAGAGGGGAACGCAATGGAGACGTGCAGCTGAAGCACCATGTTCCTCTAGAAACTAAAGGAAATAATAATAATACCCCATAGTAAAAAACAAAAACACCATTTACAATTCTGAGAATGAATTATATATATACGTTTAGCAAAAGAAAGTTATTTGTACATTATTGTGCTGTATAAATTATATAAATATCTAGAAAAAGCCTGGTATATATAAACAAGATTGACAGATCACAAGTGTTAATTTTATCCAAACACAGCAAGGGTAGGCAAGTCAATTACCCACCGCCCTATAATCCTTTACAAGGTGGACTGACAATCGGTCAGTCAATCAGACTGAAACCAAAATTTAGACCATGAATCCTTCCGTCTGTTGAAAAAAAATTCCTAGACGATTACAACACAATGTACACACACATAAATGATAATAATAATGATTGTAGAATCAAATTATGCATGAATAAAGGCCGAAAGAAGAAAATAAATAACGCCAGTTCATTGAAAAACCTTCCCATAACAATTAAGAAGACGGAAAGATCCTAGAAACACACAATCAAAGAAGTATTTTAAAAAAAAAACTAGATCAGCAAATCCAACTCGACATGACGAAAGGTCGAGGGACGAGAAACCTGTTTTTCTCACATATATACAAAAAGCTTCATGAAAAAATAAGGAGTAGTTAGTGTCGGAAAGAAACAATGGGGTGAGCACGGGCGGAGAGGGAGGGGGCAGACAGCAGAAGAAAAACTGCTCAAATCAGATAGCAGAAAGGAAGCTACTGGGAAGCTAATTTTGAGCTAAGCTCTTCCCAATTTAAAATGAATATTTAAATAATGAATAATAGTAATAATAATAAATAGCCTATTTAAGAAGCGCAGAATAGAATTGCTCCCACCAACCATAAGAAAACAGGACTAATAAATGTAAATGTAAACATTTTCAAGCTAATACGTTTAGCTACTTATAAGTAGTTAAATGCATCATTATGAAAACTTTCGAGGAAAGCGGTTAACTAAGTACATGAAAGTTAACATTTTACACAAGATGAAAATATAATCTGTCACCAAGTATATGAAAAGGGCTAATCTATTAAAATTCTTATGGTTGCTGGAATTTATTGATCATATTCTTTACAATGCCTAAACGTTGGTTTGCAACATCATGAGAAGTAGCAGTCGTCTTGTTATGGCTTAAAGAAGGATTATGAAGGCTTCTCAGTGTTGGTGAATAATTTCTACTCGGAGCAGTTTTCTCTTTGATAAATGTACGAGGAATGTCACTGGAAGATGATGTACTGTTAAGTCGTCGAGGTGGTTTAATTGGTTTCCCTTTGTTAGTGTTATTGTCATCATCAGTAGAAGCAGTAGTAGTCCTGTCTTTTAAGTGCAGAGAATTTGCTTTGAAAAGACCATTAGGTTTAGTTGATATTTCTGAAAGTGATGATATCACAGCTTTTACATGACCGCTACATACAGGCTCTACACATACATCATCACCTGCAGAAAAAGTGAGACAAATGACAATGAAAAAGAACAGCAAAAACGTCAAATCTAATACATTTATGAAACAATTCTTATATTAAAACGTTAAATACAATTAAATTTAATATAATTTCAAGCCACAGTGAATTCACATTTACTAAAATTGTAAGTAACAAGGTTACAAGATAATTGTTAAGGAATAATTATTATGGCGATGTTTGGCTGTGAAGGGAGTACCGAGAAAATACATTGCACTGATCAAGGCAATCTACTCGAACTCATGCAGTCAGCCAGGTGACAGCCCACGGATAGTTATCATCCGAAGTGGTGACAACTATAGTGGTGTCCGTCAGGGATGCCAACTGTTCCCATTTCTGTTTAATTTCATCATAGATGTACACACTAATGGACTTAACCCTAACTGACTTCAGCGACTCGGGGATTGACTTATTACCAACAGGGAATAATCTCGTTGACTTAGAATATGCAGATAATATAGTCCTGATCCTAAGTAAACACGCTGAAAAAATACAGCACAGTCTTCTGAACACCTTGGGCAGGGAAAAATCTTCGAATGTTTGGCACACGATTTGCTCTCGTCAAATGTAAGATGATGCTACAGGACTCGACTATATCGACTACTCATAGCTTAAAGATAGGAAGTGAAGTGGTTGGTAGAGCGTCTTGACGATTTCACTTATTTGGGAAGTTGCATCAACTAGTGGTAGCGGGTTGATCGCTGACGAAATCTCAGCATGGATACAGAAGACTCGTTTGGTATACGCCAACATACGCCATCTCTGGCTCGGTAGAGGTGATATCCGGCTAGCTGTCGACCAAAGGACGTGTATACTGCGCACCAGTTCGCTCGGTCCTACTTTATGGCTGTGAGATATGGTCACTGAAAATGGAAAACATGAAAAGCCTGGCTAGCTGTCTTTGATCATAGGTGTCTGCATTCTATCTCCTATTTTAGGTGGTATAACAAGGTGAGTAATATTGAGGTCAGGTTTTCGTTGAGTGCTAGGTAGGGAGGGAAAACTGATTGATGAAATTATGAAGTTACACCGATTAAGATGGTTAGGACATGTGTTGTTACGCATGCATGTCTAGCCATCACTTTCTTCAACGGGAAATGTTAGCTGAAAAATGACAGTGGTGGTCAAACCAAAGCCAACATGGCTTCATCAGTCAATGAAATCCACAACAGTTAGCTTAAGCCAGCCAGGTAGCCAGGTGTAGATTGCCACCCAGGTCGGGGTCCTCGGGATGGTAAGAACCAGTGAAGGTTGGAGACAATTGGTGATGACTCAAAGTCGTTCCCAATGGCGCAGATACATTTACTCTTTGTCATTTATAATACCCAATAAAATTATATTATTCTTCGCCCATATTACTATTCATTTTGCCTATACTTTTGAATCACTTTTCACTTTCTTCACTTGCTTTGTGTGCTAAGTGAAGTGTGGCAACTCAAACTCCTGCACATCTGTGCAAATTTCTACGTTGAAAGCAGTCAGTCAGTCAATCGCTACTATGCAGGCTAAAAAGACCAGAATACAAAATACTCATCTACACGATAAACTGTAAAAAGGATTACATTGTTCAAAGTATCGTCTGCTTCACCTTTCTCATCCAAGAACATAAACTAGCAGTCAGATACCATGACATGCCTTTCGTCATATCACCTCTTACGGAATAATACAGACAGCAATTCGACTAGGAAAATGTTGAAATTTTGAACAGAGAAAATACTAAAACAACTGTCAGGGAATTTCTAGAAAGCCTAGTACTCATGCTGCATTAGTGAACGTGTTACAGTGGGAAATTAGGTGGACTTCATCACAAGCCATCACAGCTTAGTGAACCCTTCATAATCAGAGAGCAATGAATGGTTGTTTCATCTTAGTCAGAGACTTTTCAGTAATGCCAGCTCACAGGTTTATTAGGAATCGGACAATGAATCTCTAAATTATCAGAGGAACAGGTTTGTTATTAAGCCACTGGCTTATAATCCAATCAGGTAACTTAAATATAAATAAATATAAATAAAACCAAAATACAGGCAATATTTGAAACATAAAGCCATAAATTACCAACTTATCAATAAAATACTCTATCACACATACCTCCTTCTAAAACTGCTAATGGCGCTTTAAGAGGCGGATGAGGAAGAGGAGGACGAGTATCTCCCAGGGGGATTGGTGGAGCAGGTGCACGTGATTTTCGACGGCTACGTCTACCGTTTAGATCGTATACTATAGGTGAAGTAGGTGTTGAACAAGAAGAGTCATGCGTAGTTTGCTTTCTGTCTACTGAATTGTTATAAGTAGCTAAATAAAAACAACAAAAATTAAAAGGAAGAATTATTTCCTTGGAAAAAAAACAGGTATAACACTAAAGCAATCGAAACATCAATACCTCAGAACTATGGAACAAGGAAGAAGAAGGATTCAGCCTTGTTGAAAAATGCCGTAGGAAAAACGGGTATCCAAAAGGATTTATCCTAAAGTACAGGAAAGAGAAGGACGACAAAGCGAAGTAACCAACAGTTAAGAAGAAAAGTGTTCATTTGCTTCCCATTCAAAGGAGAAGCACCCATCACCCTGAGAGGATAGAATCCAGGATCTATCAGTTACGAGGCAAGCTCGTAGACCATCCAGCTCCTGGGAACTGATTGGGAATTTCATGAATTTCCAAGTTCGAACCGCGGCGGGTGTCTATTACTGAAGAGTCTCAAACTGGGACGAAACAGTTATCCAGTATTCCCAGGTTTTCCAATGGTTCTCTAACTAACGTCAACTCGTGATCGAACATGAAATAAATCAAATCTCTACAAACCAACTCTTGAACAACGAACGAACCAGTTTTCTCCTCACTGTCTAACGAAACTTAAATCTCTGTATATTGACATTGATGAAACCAAATTCAAGTCAAAAGTCAAGAATGAACTACTATATTAGCATGAAGCAGAGATCCATAACTTTCTGCCGCAACTGCCTCAACTACTGTAACAACAGAAGACAAGGGCCAGGCAACAGATCCTTTATTAAGGAAAATCAACACATATTTATAGATTTTAATGTACATTATTGTTAGTAGAAAATACAGTCTTTTGATTAGTTGTTTCTCATAGAAAGTTAACCTAGCATCTCTTTGTGGCCGCGTCAGATCATCCACATGCTAACTGTATCCGCCTACGCAAAGCCTTTGTTCTCATTTTCTCACCACCAATATTGGGGACATAAACATTGACGTCAATTACTGTCTACCAACTTTGGCTAGCAGCCAGCTCTCACCACACTACCACCTAACAGCATTTCTAAGCACACCACAATGGCAAATCACTTCGCCTGGTGTTCACATTGCGAATGTGACTGATGGCGGTTAGTCAACACAAACACTAGGGACTAGTGTAACGGAATAATTGTTTAGAAAATCCCTCGTGAACCAACCATCTCATTATAGTATTTATACTTATTTATATTTTTCAACTTTTTTTATTTTGTATTCCTTTACGTTCCCAGTGGAACATAGGGTTTCAAGAAGCTAGAGGCTTGAAGTTTCGGTAACAGTGGTATTTACTTTTACGGGATGGGTTGCTAGTCTCATGCCCAACCTTTCCTCTTCACCAGCATTATTTCTGGCTTAGCGAGGCAAAGGAGTGCGTCGACCGGGGATTGAACCCCAGACCATGTGCATGGTCGGCGAGCGTCCTAACCGCTATGCCACCGACGTACTAGAGACTTATCCGATCCGTATAGCCGCCTAACGACATTGTAGAGGTAAATTTGAGTTTTTAGTGTTATTATTATTACTATCATTCGAGATAACCATCTTTTACTATGTTTGGATAGTCTTCTGACTGCGCGTAACTCAAGAAAGTTCAAGTTAGCTATACATACAGTACAACGTTTAAACTGATTTCTTGAGTTCAGACTATAACATGTGCGGTTTTTTTTATCATGGCTTGAAACCACACAGTATTTTTGGTACAAGTGTGCAATTTTCAACATGTGATATCGGTAGCCCAAATTTTGCAGGCCGACCATAGATATCAGGTGTGCGTCGGCAGGGGATCGAACCCCGGACCATGTGCATGGTCGGCGAATTTCCTAACCGCTGTACCACCGACGCACCGTCGCCAAAACTAGGTACACGACATTGGTTATATTCTAATGACTAATCTGTGTAGAGTAAATTTCATAAGAATACGATTTAAAAATAGAGTTATGGTACTTAGAGAGCTATACGTTGAGTGTTTTCCAATAAAAGATCTCTCAAATAACAACACACACTCACGACTTGAAAAAAAAATGATTAACACAAGAACCGCTTGCTTACCTTTAACTGGATTTCCAACAGATGTCAGTGTACTATGATGATTGGTTAATCTAGGCGGTTTAGAGACACTTGATTTATTCGACAGACCATTATTAATGCCTATTAATTGTGGTTTAAGTTGTTTTGGTGAACCTGAAGAAGATTTAGTACCATTGTGACAACTGTCAGCTCTTTCAAATGATCCTTGTCTTGAACATCTAATGTAATGTAAGAATATAACACAGAAAATGGTGAAAATTTTTAAAAAAAAACATTAGGCTTCTTGCAATACTCGCCTGCTTTGTACCTAAAAGAAACAGTTGCGAACCAGGTAGCGCGTCACGAAAAGCATTCCTAACAGCCTGCAGACTTTTATCAACTACTGTCACCTTCGCTGACGCCATATTGAAGTTCAGATGACCAGCAATAAGGATTAGCAACAAGAAACTCCAGGAACGAACCAACGAAAAACCTACTGTTCAAAAAAAATATTCCGAAGAAAATGGAAATGGATTGGACACATGCTGAAGAGACCGTTGAGACTCTGGTGAAAAATGACGAGTTTGGTATATTGGGTGACATCTAAAAGATCATGTGAGGAGATGAAAGCTTACGGGCAATCGTGGTTCCAGCTAAAGATAACTACAAAGAACAGGATGAAATGGAGATGGTGTGAAGTCCTCTGCTCCATTTGGAATCCAAGTAGATAGTAATAATAATATATAGTAAGTGTTATATGATAACTGTTTGGCATTTTGTGACTGTTAACACTGAAGACAATAAAGATGCTAAAAACTAGAAAAGCAGCAGGACCAGACGGAATCCCAGCAGAAGCATTGAAAATGGCCCCCGAGACATCAGCAGACTTGATGACACCACTACTGGAGAAGGTGTGGAAAGAGAGCAAGGTACTTGCGGATTGGAAGAAAGGCTACTTATTCAAACTGCCAAAGAAAGGGGACTTAGGCCAATGCAAGAACTGGCACGGCATTATGCTCCTGTCCATCCCAAGCAAAATACTAAGCTGCATCATCCTGGAGAGAACCAACCGCAAACCTGGATGAAAAACTTCGCCCGGAACAGGCTGGATTCAGGAGGAACAGGTCATGCATCGATCAAATCGCAACACTACAGATCATTACTGAACAGAGTTTGGAATGGCAGTCACCTCTCTATCTCAACTTCATCGACTTTGAAAAGGCCTTCAGCGAACAGCGTCGATCGAGAGGTGATTTGGCAACTACTTCGCTACTACAGGGTGCCACCAACAATTATACACCTCATACAACAGTTGTACGACAATGCTGCATTCCAAGTAATCCACAACGGGAAACTCACGGAATCCTTCGAAGTGAAGACGGGAGTAAGACAAGGCTGGCTGGCTGTCTACTATCTCCAGTGATTTTCCTGATTACGATAGACTGGATAATGCGACAGACAGCAGGTTGGGCAGCGAGTAAACAGGCATAAAACGGATCCACAAAAAAACCTGGAGGATCTGGTACAATTTTGATACTTTAACGTTTACAACCTTATTTTGTTCATATTAACGCCATACGCTTGAAACAATATAAATTCTGATGCAGTAGGATGACTCACATCGATAGACATGAAAGTGTTAACTAAACAAACATGAGACAAGCACAAATACACACACAAAAAACACAAGCCTACTGGCTTTTTTAGCAAAACGTGTAAACAGTAGTGTATGATTACAAGGAACAATCTTGGTGACAACAGAACATGATACTATTTGGAAACAGGATTACATATTGGCAACCCAATGTACACATATAGGTGAAATATGTCTACTATATGTTAAAATCACAATTTGCAAATGCCTTCCGTATTGTGCTTCTTTGTCTTCCTTTCATGTTTTACATGATGTTTCACAAGCATTGTTTATTTACATTTGCATTTATATACTACTTATAAATCTTATGAGTAGTACATGTCACATCCTCACAATATCATCACTGGGACACATTTATGGCATATTCAATATCGAATAACAGGAGAAAAAGACAGAAAGAGGACAGGACAGTAAATTTACTACGACTTGTTGAAGCAATTATAATCAAACGTTTCAAACTAAACCTGTGCGCGCAGAAAGAGAGTGTAACCAATTTCTCACCCTCTAGGTAACTTCATTGCGATTACACTGATCAGTAATACATATTAGTGATTTCACCTCACTGAGCAAATTTCAATATTATGAAATATAATCTTGAGCTGATATGTGAACTTATAAGCTAATAGAGTTTATTAGTTGTTTTTTTCTGTTTTCTGTCTTCTCCTCTACTACCCTCCCCACCCCGTCTAGTTTTCTACTTTGAAAGGTGTGCAAATTGACGGTAACTAAAAATTGTAATGCCTACATTTCGGATGTATTAATTTTTATAACATTTACTCTATTACCACTCAAACATTGAAGTATGCTATTGTCATTCCTTTACAACCATTTTACTTTCATGTAGTTGGCAGCTGATGAGGACCTGAGAAATAGAATATGTTATATACACCCTAGTTTTTCCAAAACACTACATTTATTTTTACAGTACAGTGATGTGTTTGTATTCCCCCTCCCCCCCCACACACACACACACTTATGACCTCTGAACTCTATTGGCTGTTAACTGTTTGGCGTATCAAATGAAGGTCATTTAAGCTCAAATAATGGTTTACAGTGGCAATATTTACTCTAAGAAGTGTTTAAAATAATTACCACCTGCAGGTTCTCACGTTTCTACTAAATTTCAGAAGAAGCATAATCGTGGTTAGTAACACATATCACAATACATGAAATAATTGTTTGTATGTTGTGTCCTTGGGCCTCAAAATGTACTCTTGAACTTTTGATGATTGTCTGGTTTTCAACTAAATGTCGTGCATGTCTCGGAGACAAATAAGAATAAAATATTATAAAGGATTGGGGTTTGCGATTCGAGTCAAACAAAATGGTGTCAAGCAGTCTACTGTCAAATCAAAATTTTAAGTGAAGATCCTGGATGAAAGGAAAATATTTTGTAATTGATTCTCCGCTGGACATTCTAACCAGAATAAAGTTGCTATTATTATTAGTGATGATCCAATTTTTTTAGTTTTACCACAGAATGATATAGATTAGAGGACTATTGGAAACCAGAGAAAGAGTTTCATTCGAGTTTAGAGCTCTTGGGCAGTACGCATCCCGTGAGTTTCGAACCAAGGACCTTCTGGTTACCATTCAGCCACCAGGAACCAAATCATTATTATTTTCATTTTTATTTTACTCCTTTATGTTCCCTCGAGAGGAACCCGAAAGGGAAGCGGCGAGTGGGACGTCCAAGGGTGACATAGAGGAGATCGTGTGAAGAGCAGCTGAAACAGTATGGACTAAAATGGATGCAGGTGAAAAGTACAGCAGAAAACAGAAGCAAGTGGAGATGTGCAGTTGAAGCCCTATGTTCCACTAGGAACCCAAGGGAACCATAATAATGATGCTCCCAGTGGAACATAGGGCTTCAATCTAGAGTTTTGACGTTTCGGTAGCAGTGGTATTTATTTTTACGGGATGGGGTTGCTAGCCCCATGCCCAACCTTCCCTCTTTATCAGTCTTATTACTGGCTTAAATAGTGTGTCCGCCGGAGATTAAAAACCCCGAACCACCTACGCCAGTACCTTACCGTTGTGCCACCGACCCACAGCGGATCCAACTCAGTAGCCCATGAATTCTAACTTCTACCGATTCGGGATTTTTGCGCGACCACCAGCCAATGTAATCGGCAAGTACTTGTCTTGACTTCCAGTACTCCCTGGTTTCCAGTGGTCTTCTAACTGATATCAATCCGTGGGCAGACTTGAGACAGATCAAATCCCTACAGACTAGTTCTTGAAAACGAGTCGTCTTCATCATTTAGCATGACCACTACAGCACACACACACACACACACACACAAGAATACACCAAGAGTTATTATTATTATTCCATAAGGTTCCGAGTGGAATATTGGGCTTCAACAGCACATCGCCGTCCAGTAAAGTGTTGATCTAGTAAACTAGACGAGCTTCTAACAGATTGTTATTATCATGTATTCTATTCAACTACCTAGTTACTATGTATGCTGTGTTGTATGCACTAGTTGACATTCTCCAAAGGTAGAAAATTTTTTGACAGAAAAGGAGGGACTATGTAAACATAACAAAGACTAAAATCACCCCCCCCCACACACACACACACACATCTACATATGACACACAATATTACTGTACAAGGTGTCCTGTTTATTGTCCATGTTTTTAAATTTATTATCACAATCACAGATCACTTACACAAACATTTCTGTGTAATTATCCGTGTGTGTGTATTTGTGGTTGTGGGTGTGAGTAAGCAATAGAGAGAAGCGAAAACAAATCCAAAAACTGGACTATTATCCAGCAACCGGAAGTCCACTCACGCACGCACACACACACGCGCATGACATTCGGACTACTAAACTGCCCGTAGTTGTAGTGTATACCTTGTGTTGTAGCATTTATCACAAGTTGATAGATAGTATAGGATAAATAGGTTGACAGTAAATTAGTAACTGGTCAATACACTGTTGGATTTTTCAAGTTATACAGCACAGAAAACACAGGAACTTTTGTTTTGCTGACGAAATTTCAATATGGATAATAATAATAATAATGTGCCAGCTTACGTCATCTCTGGCGTAGACATGATAGCCGGCTATGGATCATAAGATGTATGTGTATTGCGATCCAGTTCGCTCCGTCCTTTTTCCATCCCTATGAGATGTGGTCATTGAAAGTCAGAGATATGAAAAGGTTAGCTATCCTTAACAACCATAGGTTAGGTTGAGAGATATTGGGGTTAGGTGTAGAATGTTAGGTAAGAAGGGAAAATTAATCGTTAACATTGTGAATCTTCATCGACTTAGATGACTAAGAAAGACACGGTGTTATGGATGCCTTCCTCGACGAGCAATGTTATCAAACCAAAAAAGCATGACATCACACTATGAAGGCTTGGACAACTGTCGGTTTACGCCAGCCACATAGGGAGGTTCACATTGAATGGTTTGGGTTTCTTGGGATTATAAGATTCAATGGGTGGAGATGTTGTTGGCTGAAAACCGCTCTGAATGATCTTTATTTCACATTAGTATCTACTCAAAGCTGGATTTGTTTAAATCTCGCACAGCAGACATAGGCGGTCTTTTCAAATTAAACAAAAAAATCAAGACAGGAACGCATAAATTGTTCATACAGATCACTTCTGACTAGCAACATACATATATATGTAAACAACAGACTAGCAGTTCTGAAATGTGAAAAACCAAACTTCAAAGAGCAAGTCTCCAAGTAAAGAAAGCGATTTCATTAAATACATAAACACAAAGAACGGACTGGTTCGCTTACCTTCGTCCATTATGCGCATCACTGACTGTATTAAAGTTGTTTTTCGAATCACCGCTGGTGTGAAATCTTGCCAGTGAATTAGACCTAACAGCTGATGAGCGATTATTTGCTACTGTATTGTTGTTGTTGTTGTCGCTGTTGTACGAAATGAAGGATCTGGAATGCTGTTTGGTATCACAGTGATAGTCTAAATGAAAGGAGAAAGTAATTGAAAGCAATGTGTACACATTGTATAGTGAATTACATGGAAATATATAGCTCGACAGTTTATATGAAAAAGAGAAGACGTTCAGCGAAGAGACTCTTTTCGACGGCGAATTCATTCACATAGCTGTACAATCGCATTTATATATAATTATTTGTATGCGTGTGTGTGTACATGAGGTTTGTCAAGTTTAGATAATTAATCAGGTAATACAAGAATGATCTAATATAGAAACAAGGTTAATTAGACAGTAACTAAAGTAAGATTGAGTTAGTAAGTTAGATGACGTAATATAATTGACTAAAATGTTTCAACAGAGGTAATTACAGGTAGAGACTAAGTAGAAGTGGGGTAGAGAATAATGCCATTTAAATTAGAACTAAAATTGAGCAAATAAGTTGGATGACGTAACATAAATGACTAGAAATTGAGCGTTGCTCAAGTCAGCAACAGTGGTAATGAGGAATTCGACGGAAAGAGTCTTTTCGCTGAACGTCTTCTCTTCTTCATATGACTCAATGGGGTTTTTTAAGATACTCGACAGTTCAGGTACTTAAATTTTAACTGATGAACTTAAAGTTAGAATTCCCCTCAAAGCCAACCAAGGTTTGGATAATCACGCATATATATATATATATATATAAGTATGGCTGATGGCGTAGGCGTGAGAGATGTCCATAAAAGGATGTATGCGTGAGAGAAGAATAACCATAAAAGGATAATCTGTCTACATATGAAGCATACAGACAATCTCCATAAAAAAATATACAAAAATAATAATTTAATTTAAGCAGACAGTCTGAGATGTTCAAAAGAGGAGGTCAACCGCGAATAGGAATGGTTAGGTAGTAAAGTCTCAAACTGTAGCACTGTGTGATGCGGGTATGCATCTAAGAGGGAACATTAATTCCTTCAACTTTGCCTCACGAGTACCAGCAAACTTAAAACGTAGCTCCAGAGATTCCTATCAACCGCCATAAAAACCATCTAACGCCAATTCGAAGTGCACTGCTTTGATACGTTACCTACCTTATTGACCACATCACAAAACCAGAGACAAATAGATACTTCAGTCAACACTAACATAAAGGATTAAACGTATAACAATTTTTACTCCCTGGTGACTGTAACAGAATAGTGTTGTTTGCAAAATACCTCCTCAACGATCTACTTACGATAATACCACTTATTTGAATATTTCAACTAACCTGTCATTCATTATCCTCTTTTCCCCTAGACTGTATTTCTTTGATCTAACGTTTGCGTATCGTATTTTGATTTGTTTGCATGGAGGATTTCATCATGAGCTGATATTAGTTAGAGAATCATTGGAAAACCTGCAGGGAGTACTGGACAGCTGTTTCGTCCCTGTTTGGGACTCTTCAGCAGTAAGCACCCACCCACTGATATCAGCTCATGATGAAATCCTACAACCAATAAAACAAAATCCCTACAAAACCAATACTTGAAAGTATGTTGATTTGATCCTTATTATTTGCCGTTGTCCCTAATTAATCCTTAATTTTAATGCTTCTCCTTATGGTTGTGTGATGGTACTGATGATATGTTGTTTCATGACTGCAATTTATTTGAGTAAGTCAAGATCATTCTGACTTTGGACTGTCTGCGGGAATTTTTTATATTGGTGTGTGATTCTTGATGACAGAGTTTTTCTCCCCCCATGTTGGGAATATTCCACTTGATTGTCAGGTGCTGCTTACGGTTTATTTCTGGTCAACTAATTTTGTTCTACAGTACTTATTTTTAGCTAGAAATTTATCTAATTAGTATAGGCGCCTAACGGCACTTTTGAGGTAATTTCGGGTTTCTATATATTATTGTTGTTAAATAGTATCGTCTTTTTGCTATCTACGGGACATTTTGTAACTGCGCGCAACTCAAGGAATTCAAGGCTAGCTATACAGTAGAACGCATGGATCGGTTTCCTGAGTTCAGACCACATTATGTGGGTTTTAGTCGCTTCAGTGACCAACCAACACAGCTTGAAAAAAGATCTCTCATAGACGTCTTCCAAAAGAATGGATATCCACGGAATTTCATCAAAAGACATATACCCTGAAGCCAACCTACCAAATTAAAGGTCTCCAAGAAAAACACAAAGCAAATCGCCCTACCATATATAAAGGACATCTCAGAAATCAGTGCAAGACTCTGCAAATTTTTAGGAATTGACATCGCACACAAACCAACAAAATCACTTCACTCAGCTGACTCTATGTCAACCAAAAGACTCAACAACGAAAGAAGATAAAACCGACATCATCTACAAAATAAATTGTAACAACTGTGAAGAACACTACATTGGCCAAAGTGGACGTCCTCTTCATCTTCGTATCCATGATGATTAACTAGCCGTCAAAAGACATGACATCCACTCCCTCGCTCATATCGCTGCACACAGAAAACCATGGACATCAATTCGAATGGGACAACCAGCGTTCAAATATTAGACAGAGGAAACACCAAAAATGCTAGAGAATTTTTAGAAGGCTGCCTGGTATTCCATTGAATCATCAATCAATAGACGCATTGACATAGACAAAATTTACCAACCGATAAGAAGGAAACCTCACACACAAAGGGTCAAAGTTCAAGTCAAGGAAACAATCAGTTCCAATACAAGTAGCCTAGAAGGTGTGAGAACACACAAAAACAACCAATCGCGTTCAAGGTAGCTCATCAGGAGAGGTGACTAATAAAGTCGTGGAGAAATCTAAAAGCTCACTTCAATTCAACTTGAAGTATGCGCTGGAGATGTTGCCTAGTAGGGCAATGAAAGCTTCGCAAATAAACCATCCAGCTCAGAGAACACAACCACATCAACACAACTTCAGATGTGTAACGCATAACTAACCACTTGATATCTTGAAATGTTAAATCAACTAAAACAGATGCAAAACGTGTAGGGAACAGATCATTTGCACACTGTGAAATTTGGGACTGTGGGCAGCGGTGTTAGAGACTGTAAATTTAATGTTTGGAAATTCTAAGGCATCAGGGTTGAGAGTTATGACTGTTAAAGAGCAGACAGAGTTTCATTTTTATGATACTGAAATATCTCTGGGTCATAAAATCAGATAAAAACCATCATATATGCTTGAAGTCAATGCCAGACGTCATAATCACCTCAAACTAGATGATAACTTTTAACAATTCACTCAGACTAATGACAGTGTCATGAAGTACAACCACTAGATCTGGTAATTCTATGTTCAAGTATTGGTTTGTAGGGATTTTGTTTGATTGGTTGGAGGATTTCATCATGAGCTGACATCAGTTAGAGAACCATTGGGAAACCACTAGCGAGTACTGGACAGCTGTTTAATCGGCCTAGTTTGGGACTCTTCATCAGTATGCAACCACCACCAGGGTTCGAACCCAGGACCTTCTGTTTACAAGACGAGCTCGTAGACCACTGGGACCCGCCCTATCCAATGACCAGGCTATGGATTCTAACTTCTGCCAATTCATGACATAGAGCGACCACTTCACAATGTCTTCTTCGATGAGTTACTCCCTTACCTTCAACTTGCTATAACATAGTGGTCATGGCTTTCCACTAGAATCCCAGGTAACTGCCTGAATAGGGCCAGTCACTAGTGAGCATCAGATCAATTTTCAAGCATTGGTTTTGTAGGGATTTTGTTTGATTGGTTGGAGAATTTCCTCACTGCTGTAGAGTCCCAAACTAGGACAGAGGAAACAGTTGTCAACTCCCTGCAGGTTTTCCAACGGTTCTCTAACTAATGTCAGCTCATGATGAAATCCTCCAACCAATTCTATGTTCCACTATACAAGAAGCTGAGAATATGAGACCTTCGAAATTCTAAACATATAAGGGTCAAATAACTATTATTCGCATTTCTATTGAGATTTTCATTAGATATCAAAATCTGTGATTTAAAAATAACATTTACATGAATTGTATAGTCAAGAACAACAACAACAGCAACAACAAAAAACACAACTCACTTTTGTGATTAAATCATTACTGAAAGTGTTTCGGTTATGCGTTACTGCAATACGACTGACAATATGTCGTGGTGAACTCCCACCAGATGAACAATGACCATTACTTCGATCACCATCACTCAGTGTATCATTTTCAGCATGTTCAGCATGAGATGACAAATCAGTCAAGGAGATTTTTAATCCTTGAGTAAGTCTACTCAAATTTTTTGTAATACTTGTTGATGTAGCACAGCGCTGCTTCGTATGACTGAGATTTGTCGTCATTGTTAACGGGACAGTTGCACATCGATGATGAGCCAGTGTATTTCTAACATCATCTAAAGTTATTTCATCATTCAGGGGACATTGATGCCTAGCAGTAGTAGGTGAGAGATTATTTTCACTATCAATAATACAGGCTAATTCCCGTAGTGGACTGAAGATTTCATCCAAATCTCGAGGAGATAAAGCAACCATAGCTCGAGCTTTAGCTATATACTGTTCATATGTTCGACCGAATGTAATCACATCATAACTTGACGCGTTTGGACAATCAATATACACTGATGGAGTTATCCCATTGCCAGTTGGTATCGAGTTACTGGTCAATGATGATTTGTGACTAACAGGGAAGGACGGAGATGAAGAACAATGCGATAAAGTCTGTGATGAAGGGGAAGTTGGAACTGAGAATTTGGAGTTATCTACAATATTTGCATAAAAGAGAATGTGAGATTTTCATTAACCAATAAAAAATACATTAGTAATAATAACAGCTTCATTCTTGAAATTATGTACGAGCACAAAACAGGACTCTCAGCGTAACTGCTTGCCAATGAATACTCCTCATATTGGATCTCCAAATAAATATTCATCGACAGAATATCGTATAATGCAACATCATTCCACCTTTAAATACAAAGATATTTCTCCTTCATTTTCTATAGTTTGGTTTGTAAGGGTTAGTTATGTTTTACGAGTTGATCGCGGACTGATATCAATTAGAGAACCATTGAAAACCAGGGAGTACTGGACAGCTGTTTGGGAATCATCGGCAGTACGCACCCACTACAAGGGATCCAAACCCAGGACCTTCCGGTTACAAGGCAAGCTCGTATACCATTCAGCCACTGGGGTCGCGCTAAATCACGAATTGGTAGAAGTTAGAATTCATGAGCTGGCCATTGAATCGGGTCCCAGTGGCTGAATGGTATACGAGGTCCGCTGGCCTTGTAACCGGAAGGTCCCGGCTTCGAATCCCAGTGGGTGCGTACTTCCGATGATTCCCAAGCTAGGATGAAACAACTGTCCAGTACTCCCTGGTTTTCAATGGTTCTTTTCCTTTATTTTTTTCTTGAAATTCACAGCTGAAGTGTGATCGAAATTTGACCACAGACTTATTACTAGGGTTCATTGAATTCCAGTTTCGTAGCCTGAAGAGCCACGGGTTCCATGCCTGGTACGGTCATGAGTTCGCACTAATGAAGAGTCCCGAAATGGGACGAAACGACTGTCCAGTGCTCCCTGATTTTCACTGATTCTCTAACTGATTTTGGTTCATGACGACAATCTTACGAATTGAAATTGATCCAAATTTCCCACAATTTCCATAATCTGAATAACAATCGCCAGTTCATTGATAGAAGTCGTGACCAATGGGGTCCACCATGTTAAGGCGTAGGCATTGATGACAGCCGGGCTATATAATATGAGTTGACAAAGAAAGAATTCAGGGTTTACTGAATTCCAGCCCAAGTGACTACTAAATGGTCACCGAGCTTGGTCTGGTAAACTGAAGATCCCAGGTTCAATCCCTGACAGGGTCATAGGTTCGCACTACTGAAGACTAGCAACCACACTATTATGGAACAGCTGTTCAGTGCACCCTGATTTTCAGCGGTTCTCTTACTGATATCAGTTCGTGATCTAGATTAAAGAGTTGCACTGGATTCAGAGCCTAGCTTCCAAACTAATCTTCTTGTACGAAAAGTGAGACAAAACTAAATGTTAATCAGCAACCAACTGTAGTTCACATTAAGCTACTACTTATGGTATGAAAGCGCTAGTGATACTACCTTGTCACGAAAATATCGGTAGGCGGAGAACGGTTCACACACCCACAACACAGTAGCCGGAAGTCAAAAGCCAAAGCCAGTGAGACTCAGCTCCACTCATATGCAGAAATAATGAATACAACGTGAATTATCAGAATTCTAAAAGTGTGGAAACTACTCAATTTTCTTTAGAGTTTCTTTATCATACGGTAGATAAGCGAAGGTACTAATACGCACGAAAATATCACACTATGGTTCAAGAATAAATCAAATTTAACTAGGTTAGTGAAATGAATACGAAGAAGAAGAGGCTTGCTCATACATGCTCGTACAACCATGTACAGGAACTCAACGACACCATATTTGTCCCGTGTTCTAAGTGACAGAGACAATGTTAAGCGCGAAACCTATGACTTGCTTTGTTGTTAATAACATAATCTTAGGCTCTTTTATTTCTCTCTTATTTTGCATTCTATAGTGAACCCCTTCTTAAACATACTTAGCTACCTAAATTGTTAACATTGGCTTACTTTTTGTACTTTACTCTATTCCTTCTTTTGTGTATCTACTGGTTCCGACTATATTAGCACTATGAGTATTACAAAATTGTCCTGTCATTAACCATCATGTTACTATTAGTTTTGTGGTGTTCTTTTCTTATTTTCTATACTTTTCGGCAATATTAACTGACAATCATTAGTTGTGAAAGCCATTATCACCATCTTAAAATTTTGTATTATGCAGGATTACTCACACTACCACTACAAACACTGCACTAGACCTGACAATAAAAAGAACAACCCTGAAATGTTATTTTATTTTTGTTTAGTGCTGTTTCAACCAAAATCAACTGATCATCTTGGCGATAAACATTCTTAAATATCATTTCCTAACTTCTTGTATGACTATAGCTTTACTGTCACCAGGCATAATCATGTCATAGTTTCCACTACCCAATACTGAGTTATTATTATATGCTGTTTATTTTCCTTTCTACTTCTTGGTATTTTTTTCGCATTTTTTTATTATTTTTGTGTTTGTTTTTTTTGTTGTTGTTGTCCTTATATTTATTTTTTGAAATACTCCTTTTAAATGTTTGGTAAAATTAGATGCAAATATTGTAGATATGTGCTGAAAATTCCACACTGTACCACTAGTACTGTTTCTGGAATAAAGCAAATTATTATTATTATCGCATAAGTTAGAATTTCAATAATAGGCAAGTGTAATAATCAATTAAAATATGACAAACAGAGAAGTACGTAAGTTATATACACCTGCTTTGCCTAATTTTGCCTAAAACCCTAAAATAACTATTTTAAGGAGTTATCGCGCACTGACATGAGCCTCCTGTTTTTCCCTGTTTGAATTTCTGGATTCCTGATGGCTGTTAGTATTTTTAATGCAGCACTGAATGACTACCTTTTCAAGGTCATTTTAGCTGTATATATACACAGAGTTTCTGTCTAGCATTTTGAATGTTTTTCGAGACAGTAAAAGCTCTCTTATCGACATCCAGTCTTTTCTTTTGTCTTTCCATGCCGATGGTGTTATTGTTGACGTGCGATTAGGACAGATTAGCCAGTGCATTCAGTTAGTATCCGCACTCATAGTCTACTACGTCGTATTTCCGGTCACAACAACGTAGCAGCTGACTTGCCAGTTACATGGATTCCTTCCAAAAACTTTAAATTTAAATTTCGCCCACTGGTATTTGAAAAGTGATGAGTAACGGTGTAGTGAGGGCTGGTTGCTAGCCAAATTTGGTAGACAGTAATTGACGTCAATGTTTATCTCCCCAATATTGGTAGTGAGAAAATGAGAACAACGGCTTTGAGTAGACGGATACAGTTAGCATATGGATGATCTGACATAGCCACAAAGAGATGCAAGGTTAACTTTCTGTGAGAAACAACCAATCAACAGACTGTATTTTCTACTAACAATAATCTACAATAATGCACATTAAAATCTATAAATATGTGTTGATTTTCCTTAATAAACGATCTGTTGACTGGCCCTTGCCTTCTATCGTTACAACGGTACCACCAAGAAGGAACCAAGAATACAGTGTATAAACCTTTTTCTTCTCCGTTTCTCATATTTTTTTCCGCCAACTGAGAGAGACAACATCGAAGTCCTTATTTTTCTGCTTCAGTCAGTCATTCATTTATTTTATTTTGTTAAATGCTACGTTTGTTTTATTGAATTCACTAATCTTAAAATAGTACTGACAGAAAGACGGAACTCCCGACATGTTGCCATTCCCATTACAGGCGTATAAAATCACACTTACACACACACATGCAAAAATAAACAGTGCAGTGTATTTGAATAACTATTCAATGCCCCCCATGCTTTACAGTAAGTAGATTTTAAACAGAGATACCGATTAATTAATAAAAAACTACTTTTTACAAGATTGATTAGTGAACAGACGATATTCTTTTCGATAACTTCAATAAGGAAACATATGACCAAAAGTGATGTGTACCAGGTGAAGTAATAAGTAAAACGTGTTAAGAAAATCAATTCAAAGAGGTTTGATTGCCAGCAAGTTACCGGTTATATTTTCTAAATGCTTGGTTTTGATTCCTCAGCTGAATGACGGAGTGTCTAGACTAGTCACTAGTCCCATTGTATCTATGAATTCCAGTGCTCCTGTAGAGCCACCAGCTGTGTTACCCATTATTCAAGAAACTTGGTTTCTAGTGCTACGGAACACCTACCAGTGTGGCTAAATAAAGGTGTAGTAAAAACCATTAGGATTTCGACATAAGATCACCTGTTCCAGATAGGCCATAAGACCAGTACTGAAGAATGTTTTACTATTATGTATCGGATAAGAAATAAATTTTTACTAAATACCCCAAACAGTAGAAGCCATAGCAATTCTCTTGAAGCAACCAAAACTGTGAGTGCAAAAGAAACAGGTTCAGCCGTTACCGCTACCCTGGCCTACTGTGAAAAGTTTATAAATTCATAAGCTCTGTATTATTTTTTCGCAATGACCGGAAGGGCTTCGTGTGCTTTTGGAAGTGTGTGGGCGGTTGTTACCTCCCAGCTCTCCACACCGTGGGAGCTGATTGATTCTTCGGGTACCCCAAACACAAGGAGAAATGGTGTTGTGTGACGTCAGAGCCCACGTGACAACTGCTTAAGGCCGGTCACACTGTCTGTTTAAACTGGCTTTTTGGTTTGGTTCCATATTAGTAACTTACCGCCAGGTACAGGTTACAGTACGGTAAGTCGGGATGTAAAATTTTCTAGGTCGACCTTCTCTAACCTCCTTTCTTTCCACAGTGAAGAGACAGGCATAGCTGGCATACGGGTCATCTGGAGGAAACACCTCACTGCTATTAAGTCCCTATCCCCCAGTATAGTGTCGAAAGTCTTACATTATGCCCGTAACTCTTTTAGTCTAATCGCTATCCTAACAATCTTCCTGGCATGGTAGGACCTATGGGAACATTAGTTGCAGCCAGTGTAGCTTGCTGGGTCATTTCGATATGCAAGCCTGACCACCACATTAATGAGGTTTTGAAGTTACTTCGATTGAAATGGTTAGGACATGCGTTACTCATGCATGCCTAGCCATCGCCTTCCTCCACGGGCAGTGTTAGCTGACTCACATAGGATCAGGTCGGAAAAGAGAAAGCTAGTGGTGGTCAAACCAAAACCAACATAACTTCTTCATCAGTCAATGAAATCCATAACAGTTAGTTTCAGTCAGCTAGCCACGTAGAGAGGTGTAGACCGCCACGCTGGTTGGGGTCCTCGGGATGGTGAGAACCAATGATGAAGGTTGGAGACAATTGGTGATATGGCTCAAAACAGTCGTTTTCAATGGCTCGTGCAGATGCATCCACTCTTTGTGATTTATCATACCCAATAAAGCTATATTGTTCTTCCATATTACTAATCCTTTTACCCCACACTTCTGTTTATTGTCTTTCTCTTTTGAATCTCTCCTTACTTTCTTCTCCTGCTTTGTGTGCTACATGGCGGAGGAGTGGAAACTCGAGCTGCTCCACATCTGTGCAAAGTTCTACGTTGAAACCAGTTAGTCAGTCAGTCAGTCCTTTCTTAATTTGCCTACACGGTTTTCTTCACTATGATGGACTGGATCATATCGTAAGTAGTGATAAGTGAAAAGATGTGGACCGACAAAAACACTCTGGAAGGTCTGAACTCAGCAGTTAATTTATGCCTATGTGTAGGAACTTGACAAAGAAGTTAACGAAAAAAAGGATATTCTTTGTCCGCTAATCATTCCTTTGAAATCTATAATAGACACTCCTAATCAACAGCAACGAAAACTCCAATTCAAAATTGAATACTTACCTGAATGATTTACATAATGATTTGTAGAAGAAGTATTGCTTAATTTTGATAACGAAGGCACTGAACACTTTCGTGTTTCACTGACTGTACAATTTGAAGTTATCGACTGTGTTGATGATGGTGATGAAAGACCAAATCGTTCTTCATTAATCTCTACAGCTATACATCGAAAATCTGCCTCATTGACAGTTGTATTCGTTGTCAATGTACCATCATCCCCACGACTATCATCTTCTGCCTTCTCCCCTCCTCCTCCTGCTCCTTTACTATTGTGATGATGAGTATTTCTCAGGGGATTTAACTGACCATTAACAGCAGGAGATGCAACAACACCAGCACCACTTGTGGATATGCTCCCATTTGGTTTAACAGGGGAATGATGTTTAGCCCAAATTTCTTCCCATGCTTCATGCAGTAAAGAATCAAGATGTCTCTCAGTAGAATTATTACCATTATCAAAAGATAAGGAGTCTCTGCTGTTATGCTTACTGTTACCATTCAACATACATCCATTTGTCACAGAAGGTATTCTCGCTTCCGCGGTATCTTCATCTAATGATGGATTCGGTGTGCGAATGAAATTGGAAGCAAGTGGAGCAGTAGTGCTACTGATTGATCGATTGACAAGACGTCGGAGACCTACACATAATTAATACGATAACAGTTGTAAGAGAGAATTAATAATAATAATAACGAAATTGAATCATGACAGTTAATATTGTTGTATAGAGTCAAGAGACTATTGAAATTTATCTAGTGAAGCACTTAACAAACCACAATTCACACACTAGTAGCTCAGTTATCGCATACTGTCGATCAAAACCAAATGTGGCTATACTTACAAACATTTCACATTCGGTTTTGATTGGAACATTTACTATTCTATCCTTGGTTTCTTTCTTACATAAAATACAACGAAGCTATCGCCTGCCTCATCGATGAATGTTCGCTAACATAGGATTAGGCTAAAACAAACAAGGGGTAGTCAAATAGAAACCCAGTAGCAATCTATGAGGTATATGATTGTTAGTTTAAGCCATGAAATAAGGTGAAGGCTGCCTGGTTGGTGTCCTTCTGACACTAGGATCCAATGGCTGGAGACTACCGATAACATATGATGGAGACGATTTGTAGCTTGTGTGGATGATTGTGATGTACTTGTGTTCTCTGAGCTGGATGGTTTATTTGCGAAGCTTTCATTGCCCCACTAGGCAACATCTTCAGCGCATACTTCAATTTGAATTGATGTGAGCTTTTAGATTTTTCGACGAGTTTACTAGTCATCTCTCCTGGTCACCTTGAACATGAGTGATTGTTTTTGTGTTTTCACACCCTCTGGGCTACTTGTATTGGAACTGATTGTTTCCTTGACCTGAACTTTAACCCTTTGTGTGTGAGATTTCCTTCTTATCGGTTGGTAAATTTTTTTTATGTCTATGTGTCTATTGATTGACGATTCACTGGAATACCAGGCAGCCTTCTAAAATTCTCTAGCATTCTTGGTAATTCCTCTGTCTGATATTTGAACGTTGTTCCAGTCGAATTGATGTCGTTGGTTGTCTTTGTGCAGCAATATGAGCGAGGGAGTGCAGTTAGAACAGCATTCAAAGCAGCAGAGTTATTCTGTCTATTCACAACCAATTCCATTTTACTTCCAAGAAACAAGGATAAACTACCCAGTTTGGCCTCTTCCACTATGTTTATTTACCAGTTCAACTGTCCCTGAGCAACTAGGTTACATTAGGCGTACAATTAAGCACGTTCATCACTGTATCTCCGAACATCACCTAGCATGTTTAAGAAAGTGACAAACAAGATCCGTTCGTGGCTCTGTTTTAGCACGCCATATAGATGGTGAGCACAGAATTGATATTAATAAAGCATTTAAAGTTATTTATCGCATTCCTACTAATCGTAATTTCGCATTATGAGTGTTCGTCTTCTACATACAGTTGAAACCTCTGGAATCCACCTGAAGAAGCCAAATTTGTGTCTTCAGGAGAAACTAATACATTAATCACTCAACTTGTTATAACCACCTCTACCCTTCAACTGTTTGTATTTTTTTTAAAAAAACGTCAAAGGACACTCCATTTAGAAGAAGAAAAAAACAGGACGCATCTCTTACGTGGAAGAGCTGTATCACTTTTACGATGAACTCGACCACTTGCTGACCGTTCTTCATTCATCATCAAACCGTTTCGTTGTTGACCAGCATAAAATGTTCCAACTTTTTGTAAATTAGTTAAACTCATTGGTAGATCAGAGATATCTTTAATAGGCGGGCCATAAGTTAATTCAGCCATATTTAAAACTATTTGTTTAGCTCTTTCTGGTATAGCGGCATCATAATTTTCCAGGATTAATCGTTTTATTTCACGACACCATAAACGTTTAGTCTCTAGACTGATTGCTTGTAAAGTACGCTGAGCTTTAGGATTGTCGAATGGTAGTATGTGGAAGGCCAGTGGATCTTTATCAATGCATTCAACTAACATTAAATTGGCACACTGTAAGGAAAGAAAAGAAATGAAACAAAAGAAGGGAAGTGTGTGATTATTAGGGAATAACAACAAAACTGATCAACTGATACGTATATAACAACCCAAGTGAACACATACAATCACAAGGAAATGAGAATTAAAGTTCACAGTGAGAAACGAATATTCCCCCCTCGCCTCACCCATCTTTCAGGTTTCCCAGAAGGACAACAAAAGCTTCGCTGTGGAACTATTCAGCTCGAAGAACGCAAAAACACTGAAAACATCTACTTGAGTTACAAATCTTCTCGGTTATAACAACACAAGGGCATTAACAACAGATACCACACTTATAGCAATCACACAGAGAGGATAAATATTACGAAAAACAAAAATTACATGCTACTGATTGACTCAAATAAACTACAGACCTTCATTAACAGTTGTCTTCGCTCAATACTCAAGATCAGATGGCCAGAAAAGATCAGTAACAGAGATCTCTGGCAATGAGCGAACCAACCAGGAACCAATTGTCAAACAAATAGGCAGGGATAAATGGAGATGGATTGGCCATACTCCGAGGAAACCATCAAGTGACATCACTAGACAAGCCATTGCTCGAGTGGAACCCGAAAGGGAAGCGGCGAGTTGGTCGTCAATGCAAGGGTGACTTGAAGGAGGTGATGTGAAGAGAAGATGAAAACGTGTGGGCAGACTTGGAGCCAGGTGAAAACTCTAGCAGAGAACCGAACGCAATGGAGACGCACGGCTGAAGCCCTATGTTCCTCTAAGAATTAAAGGAAACAATAATAATAATACTGATTGACTGAGATGAATAGTTGTTTACCACTCATATCAACCAGTCATGTTTGCTAGACAGATAGAAGTGATCCGAACACCAGACGGCCGGTTCCGCTCGTTTGGGGCTCAGTTCAGAGAAGTGAATCAATTCAAACCACCCGATTTTTGGCCAGATACTTGGACGAACTGGTAATTCCATAAATCAAGCGGCTGTCTGGTACTCTTTTTATGACTTCGATCTGGCTAGCAAGCACTGCTGGTTGATGTGAGTGGTGTTCAACTACTCACCTCAGCCAATCAGTAGTATTTAGTTTTAGATGAATATGCTTGGTTTCTTGATTACCAGTTATGGTAGTACCAAGAAGAGCACATACACTATGGTCTGGATAATCTTAGTTTCCAAAAGAAAACTGTGTTGGTGTAATTTCACCCCCTCGAACTGTGTAAATTGTAAAGGAATTTGCAAACTGTCAATTTGATTTATGAAAAACAAAATCAGCAAACTCGTTTAATTTGATGATAAACTGGCCGTTGTATTTACACCCAAATTGGTATTCAGTCACCTAAACTATTATTATTATTATACTCTTGGGTTACGAAAATAAAACATAGAGCTTCATTTAAATATGTCCGTTCTATCCTGCTATCTATAGCCCTCTTCAGTTGGTCCTACGGTTGCCTATAAGCTTTCAACTCATTCATGTCACCGTTGAACGTGCAACTTGTCGTTTCCCATTCGACTTTCACTCGACCGATGACCTGCCACGCTATGCGACCTAGTTTTTATTATTTCAATTCCCTTACCTTCCTAGTGTAACATAGGAACTCACTGACTCCTGGTTTAGAAATAGGGAGTGAAATGGTGGAGCACGTTGACCGCTTCACTTACTTGGGAAGTACCATCAGCCCCAACGGGTTGATCTCTGACGAAATCTCAGCACGAATACAGAGGGTTAGTTTTGCATATGCCAGTTTACGCCGTCTCTGGCGTAGACGTGATATCCGGTTGACTATCGACCAGAGGGCGTGTGTACTGCTCATCAGTCCGCTCCGTCCTCCTTTGTGGCTGTGAGACCTGGTCATTGAGAGTGGAGGACATGAAAGAGAAGGCTAGCTGTCTTCGATCATAGGTGACTGCCTTCTATCTCCTGTGTGAAGTGGTATAATAAGGTGAGCAATATTGAGGTAAGACGTCGAGTGCTATCGACGAGTCTATGAAGCTACATCGACTGAGATGGTTGGGGACATGTACTACGTATGCCTAGTCATCGACTTCCTCGACCGATGGGCAGCGTTAGCTGATATAGGGTCCGGCTCGAAAAGAGCTAGCGGCGGTCAAACGAAAACATGTCACCAGTCAATGAAATCCACAACAGTTAGTCTAAGCCACGTAGGAAGGTGCAGACTTCCTGGTTGGGGTCCTCGTGGCGGTAAAAATCAATGGTTGGAAACAAATGGTGACATGGCTCAAAATCGTTCTCAGTGGCGCAGATGCATCTACTCCTTGTAACTTATGATTTCCAATGAAACCGTTTTGTTCTTCGTTATTACTATTCCTTTGTCTCACACCTCTGTTTACTGTCTGTGTGTTGCATTTCTTCTACTTTCTTCTTCCCTTGCTTTGTGTGCTACATGGAGTGTGGCGACTTGAACTGCCGCACATCGGTGCAAAGTTCTATGTCGAAAACAGGCAGACAGACAGAGAGACATAGGGAGGCTTCAAGTTAAGAGGCTAGAAGTTCCGGTAGCAGTGGTATTTACTTTTACGGGATAGGGTTGCTAGCCTCATGCCTAACCTTCCCTCTTTACCAGTCTTATTATTGGCTTAACGAGGTAGAGGATTGAGTCTGTGGCCGGGAATCGAACCCCGGACCACATGCGTGCCCGGAGCGCATGTTACTGCTGTGCCAACGACGCACAAATGTCACCTAGAAGTCACATAAACTGGCACCTCTCTAGTCACCTACAAAACTCCTCAAACTCAAAGTTTCCAATTTGAAACCCACCGCAACACACAGTATTTCCAATCAAACCGTAAACATCAATCGATTATAGTACAACCAGGTTATAAAAGACCCAACTACTATAGACAGTCTGATTAAAAGTTGACTCTTTTCTCAATAATTATTTATTTTCACAGAGGCATCAAAACTGGGTTAGTCATCACGCTTAGTTTTGCAACACGCACTGAGAGAAAAAAAGCTGATTAAAACTCAGAGATTAGTCATTATCAAGCATGATAAAAAAAACAAGTTGAAATACAACAATGAAACTAAATTTTTCTCTCATCATTCAGAATAATATAGGAAAGCAAAAAAGAAAATAATGACAATAATAATAATTTAGTCATCTCTCAAATTGGTCTACATAGGGATGGATGTATACTGCGCATTATATTAAAAAAAAACCTGGATAGAGAGGGCATATCAAGAGATGAAATAAAACTTCCCAATCGGTAATTTAATTACTTTTAGAAAGAGAATACAAAAGAAAAACTAAATTTATGGCTGAATTGCGATTTAAATGTTTGTTCATAAGTCTATTCTAAGAATGGACCAATGAATATGAATACTACTCAGATAATATATTTAAAAGTAGAAAAAAGCAACATGGAGGAAAAATGTGTGTAACTGAAATTAAATCTCCCTTCATAAAAATTCCTAAAATTCATGACTGGAATATACAAAAAGCGTAAAGTTACTAACATGACTTGGATTTCCACTTTAGATTTGAAGTAAGACACCTATGGGGGTAGCGACCGATATTCAGCGGTTGACGCTTCATTACCAGGCTAGACAATTTGATCAGTATTTACTGATTGTCCTAGTCGGCTAAAAATATCTTTATTATTATTATTTGTTAAAACTTGGTATGTTATGGGCATCAAGAAATGCGCGACACACAATCTTGTAGTTTGTGCAAGGACTGGGACGGCCAGACCTAAGCACATGGTTCTTCTTAAGGAGCCACCTCTTTTTCAAGCCTTTGACTACAAGTCCAATCCACAGGGCAATGAAGCAGCGTCAAGAACCACGTTCCCATGGTTGCTGATGACCAAAAACAGGTTCAGATTATGGAGCCCATACACACCATAGTTTGGAATCAGGGTTTGCCAGCTCCTTAAGGCAAACTAGCATACTCACTAGTCCAGCTGTTCGAATTCGACACACACCCGTGTGACGCTGAGTTACTTCTATCTAGTAGAGATGTAGGTCATTGGGTTAAGCACTCGCCTTTCAACCAATAAGTAGAGGATCTTGAGTCCCATCTCGCTTAATTCAACCGCCAACAAATGAGAATCACTCACAGCCCGACACATGGAAAATCTGTTCTCAGTAAATCAGTTCCAAATGAATAATCAACTAATCAATAAAAACGCGGTCTTACTCAATCAATATAAGTGTCCCAGTGTCAGAAATCAAAGTATACTCGTTTATTACTTATATAACAGCTAAATAAACTTCTACAGAGAAACATTGACTGCTTTCTAATTCGAGGAAAATTCCCATTGGGGAATATATAAAATCAAAACAAGTGATTCAGCAAAGAGTCTCTTTTCAATCAGTTTACCATCAAGCTAACCCAAACCGGCTACATAACTGACGAACTGAGCCCTAAACACTTTGATCTGACTAACAAACACAACTGGTTAGTGTGAGTGGTATGCAACTACTCGTCCCAGTCAACCAGTAGTATATAATTTTATGCATAAATAATATCAAATTATACCCAGTATACATGAGGTAGCTCTTGTGATCCAGTGGATAACACTCTGGTCTTTTGAAAAGATAGGTGTTGGGTTCGAGTCCCAGTGAGGAACATTACTACTCACACAGAGCTGAAGACACATTGAGGCGACGAGTTCCAAAAAGCACGAAACATGCATCCTATATTCTACTTCTAATGATCATTTCCAACAAGTAACTATTTATTATGGGACACTGGAAAAAAGTTAGGTTTTATGATCCTCTTCTAAGAGGAAACATAACTGACCAATAGATGAGCCAGTAATGAATAAAAACTCAAACAATAGGACAATAATTTATCAACTCACACTGATTACTTCACGTATTTCAATGGATCTAACATTCAAATTCCAGAGACTTGAACTTCCTGGTCCTACACGATCTAAACTATTACGTGGTCCTGTTAAGGTGGTCGCTGTTGTAGCTGTTGTTGTTGTGGTTGTCGTTGTACTACTGATCCAGTTATCATTTACAGATAGTGATTGAGTACTTGATAAGTGTATATTACCACTAGGTTGTGTATATTTACAAAGAATTAGAGCACACTGGAACAGTAGAACTAAGCGTAGATCTTTTTTACCCGGTATACGAAAATAATCACACAGTACAATATCACCCCAATTGTCTACATCCAATCGAGTTGAACGCAGTTGATCTAAAAATTCACGATAACGTTTACGTTCATTGATATGATCAGCAACCTATAAAATAAAAATAATGAAACCAATCATTGACTAAATATAAGAAATAACAATGAACTGTAAAATGTGGAAATAATAATCCCAGTCGAGGAAAGTAATCCCTCTAATTAGAAGCTAAGACGACTGCGTCATATATATTCAATCTGTTAGTATTACAAAAACATGGAACACTTACTCAAAACTAACATCAATAAAATGTGAAATTAATAATCAAATGTCAAAAATAAAAAATTTGCGCACCCTAACGAGGTGTACTTACCAATTGGAAGAAAGACTGGCTACCTTGTTAAGCTGCTAAAGAAGGGCAGCTTACGCTTCACTCTGCAAGAACTGATGTGGGAAAATGCTCTTATCCACGAAAAGTAAAATACTTAGCCGCATCATCCTGCAGAGAATAAAAGAAGCACTGGACACAGAACTCCAACCCACCACACGAAAAAGCTGGATTCACGAAAGGCGAATCATGTGCTGATCAGACTGTAACTCTACGCATCGTCATCACAGAACAAGGCATAGAATGGCAGTCAAGCCAATACCTCAACTCCATCGACTTCGAAAAGGCCTTCGACAGACAGCGTTGACCGAGACGTAGTTTGGAAACTACTTCAACACTACGGTGTGCAGTGCTCAAGTCTTTATCA
>OX235271.1:208135360-208161354 GCA_944472155.2 Trichobilharzia szidati
CATTAAATTCACATGTGAAAAGGAGTCTCAATTGGAAATCTCCTTCTTGAATGTCCTTCTTACAAGAAGATCAGATGTTAAAATGCAAAGAATCTTACAAAGGAGACATTCAGCTGTAGGGTGAAAGCCAAATGTTTGGGCTGCGTGGCTGAGGATGAGCTTAAGACTGTATACGATACCCTGATTGAAAATAACTATCCAGCAAAGCTTATAAGAAAACATAGGGCTACAGAAGTCCTAAAGAAAAGCTGTTCACCTGTGAAAAAGAATCACCCTATATATGGTTGCAGGTGAAAAGTGACATACCAAGTGGAGCAGCAGTGAACATGCTAGGAAAATTATTTCCAAGATTTTTTAATGCCAGTAAATTTCCGCTGATGTTTTCTAGTTGACTTGTTATGATTCCGAAAATAATAAAAAGACGGTCGCAGAGAAGGAAATTTTCTTTTCGACGAAGTCATCAGGTGGGTTGTACATTTGTGTATTTATAGTAAATTAGCGGGAAAGTTCCAGAACTAACTCCAGTCAAAGATCATATTGATAAAATTACGAAGTGTAATAAACACGGAAATCGGATACAAAATATAGTAAGGTAGATAGGTTGTAGTATTATCCTAGAAATATTTCAGGTCAAAGGTCAGATTAGTAAAGTTACAATTAAATTGAATATTCCCATAATTTATTCAGAAAAAATATTTAGAGCGAACAATTGTTTTCAATAAATTCTTCTTCAGGCTGTACAATTATAAATCCATTAATTTAAGCATACAATAGCCAGCCAGTAAAGGCAAATTAGAATCATATCAGAAAGTGTATTGTGGAACAAGTATAAGATGGGATAGAACAATAGTCAGATAGTTTTTTTTAATATGCATGGTCAATGAGAACATGGGACAAAATCAGATGAAGTAATTTAATTTAATGATGTGTGTATATATAAATATAGTCAACAGAAATACAGGTTTCGAGAGTGTGTGTGAGACAATATGAAAATAAACCAACGAATGGGGCGGACTAGACATAAGTTCAAGGTTGAAAATAACGACAGTAAGAATGATTGTAAAATAATAACGATGATATGGTGTGAAATTACAAGGACTATTGGTGAATGATTGTCAAATAATAATAATGAATATAATGAAGTGGAATGAACAGGATTTTGTAAATACGATAATAAGTTAGAAAAGCACTACTTAAACCTAAGGTAATAAAATCATAAGAAAGGTCATGAAATAATAAAAGTCGAAAATGAACGATTGTCAATGAAACAGAGGAATAGAAGAAGAAGAAAAGAAAAGAAAATTGTGAAAGGAATTTATAGTGTTAATGGAGGATTTGTTGGCTTTATTGTAGGCCAAGGTAAACATAGTGGTTGAACATACTTCTTCTGTATGCAAAGAGATGGTCTTCTGGTATTAAATTAGGAATTAAAATGCTATAGTAAACAGGGGGATGGACAAAAGAATCCTTTTCTCTAGAATACTCAGTACCGAATAAACTGACTAAATACACCAGTTGCTAAATTCTCTAAGTAAAAAAAGCTATAGTAATTCACTTAAGACAAAAGAAACAAGTTCAGTCAGGTTGACATCTGATGGAATTTATAAATTCATAAACACTGCATTACGTCATACCTTTTTAGGGATGGTTTCTCATCCTGCGTGTAAGAATTCCCTCTATCCCTTAATAATGAGTATGCCTATGCGAATAAATCTATCAATTCCTTAATTTAGCCTTGGTTATTCACTCATGGACACCTTATCAAGCAACCATATGGAGTTTGTAATCATTCTGAATATAATTCAATATTAACATTAATCATGAGTATGCATTACTGCATTTTAATGATCTTTTGAATTATATAATATATTAATCACATGCATATGTTTTGAACTGTAATATCTATTAGCTGTTTAGATTATAAGATTTGTGGGAATTTTGGATTAATTTCAATTTGCTTCAAGTTAGACCATGTATTGATATCAGTTAGAGAACCATTGAAAACCAGGGAGTACTGGACAGTTGTTTCATCCTAGTGCTTGGGACTCATCATCAGCAGGCACCCACTGAGTTTTGAACCCAGGACCTTTCCGTTACAAATCAAGCTCGTATAGCATTCAGCCAAAGGGATCCGATTCAATGACCTACGAATTTCCAGGTTTGAACCCCGGTGGATGTGTACTACCGAAGAGTCCCAGACTAGGACGAAACAGCTGTCCATTACTCTGTGGTTTCCAGTACTTCTCTGACTGATATCTATCCATGATCAAACTTGAAATAAATCAGTTCCCTACAGAAAATTAATTTCAACTGTTAGATTTTCGTGATGAACCAACATCAGTTAGAGAGATCATTGTACCCCCCCCCCCTAGGGAGCACTGAGCTATTGTTTCACCCTATTTCTGGGACTCCTTAACAATGAGAAACCACCACCCTAAGGTCACGAGACCAAGCTCATTGACTATTCAAACACCTGGGTTGCAATTCAATGATCCATGAATTCTAACTTTGTCAACTGGTGATAAAGCGCTGTCCTCAATAATGCCGTCGACGAGAATCCGCTTCACCTTGACGTGGTGGACACCATTGGTTACAGCTTCTGAACAGATCTCACAGCATGAATATCAATCCTCAGCTCATTTTTGGCTACTGGGTGGATTTCCTGAAGCTGCAGTGGGAAATCGTGACTAGTAGGGTTCACCATATCAAGGTGAAGTGGATTCTCATCGAAGACAGTGGATTGGATAGCAATATTGTGGTGAGAGCTGGCTGCTAGCCAAAGTTGATAGACAGTAATTGACGTCAATGTTTATGTCCCCAATATTTGTGGTGGTGAGAAAATGATGAGAACAAAGGCTTTGCGTAGGCGGATACAGTTAGCATATGGATGATCTGACACAGCCACAAAGAGATGCAAGGTTAACTTTCTGTGAGAAACAACCAATCAAAAGACTGTATTTTCTACTAACAATAATCTACAATAATGTACATTAAAATCTATAAATATGTGTTGATTTTCCTTGATAAACGATCTGTTACCTGACCCTTGTCTTCTGTTGTTACACTATATCAAAAGAGCTGACAAAGTTCAAATTCGCAAGTCACTGGATTCTGTCCCATCTGCTTGAATGGTCATCGAGCTTGGTTTCATTACCTTAAGGTTCCGGGTTCGACCCCTGTTGAAGAGTGCCAGAATATGAAGAAAGAGCTGTCCAGTCCTCGTTGATTTCCAATCATATCTCTGAGTGTTGTAGGTTCGTGACCAAGATCTAGCAACTGATATTAACCTACTTATTTGCATATACCTCCTGAAATTTTTATCTTTTTCTGACTCACTGTTTTTTAGAAACATCACTGTTGTCAATAATGATTATCCTCTTTAACTATTATTGACGTGTAACAATATAATCTGATGAAGAAGTTATCTGAAAGCATAGTCTTAGTTCATTAATAAATATTTTGAAAAATGAATCACAATTAGTTGACTGAATTTGCAAGTAAAATTATTTCATTTTTCCAAAATCTATGACGTAATACTGAAAAGAAAGCCCACTCATATTAGATGTTTACTTTGATTCTATACTGTCATCATAGAATAACTTAATACACTGTGATTCATGAAAACCCCCAGAATTAAAGAAAGGCCTTTTACTTGATGAGTTAGTTTCATTTCAGTGTGGATGTCGTCATGAGCCAAAATCACTTAGAGAGAGACGATCACTGGAAACGATGAAAAACCGAGTCATTGTGATTTGAACTGCATAACTAACCAAAACTTTCTTGCGTGACTCACAATCGAAAAATGCTCCAAAGAGAGCAAAAAGATCATTATTCTGCGATAAATATATGGTCCTACTAAAGATGAATAACATCAAAAACTCAAGATTACCTCAACAACCTCGTTGGGCGGCTATACAGTTAAGAGGACGTTCTAAGTACAAAACGAGTACTGTAGAACAAAATTTTTTTTCCTACACGTTCCCCAGTGGAACATAGGGATTCAAGCTAGTGGCTTGAAGTTCCTGTAGCAGTGTTTATTTTACAGGATGGGGTTGCTAGCTCATGCCCAACCTTTCCTCTTCAGCATTATTTCTGGCTCAGCGAGGTAAAGGAGTGCGTCGATCGGGGTTCGAACCCCGGACCATGTGGATGGTGGGCGAGCGTCCTAACCGCAAACAAAATTAGTTAACCAAAATTTAAACGTAAGAAGGTGGGATCAAAAACTCTGTCAGCAAGAATCACACACCAACATTTCCCGAAAATATGTCAAGGTCAGAATGACCTTAACTCACTCATTATAGATAAGATTTTATTTTGATAAATCACAGTGTTATGTATATTAACTGATGACGATTCGAGCACAAACTATTGCTCATAATCATATCAAGTCACTCACACAACTTCTTTACTTCATTTATATACATGAGTGAAATTGATGATTAGACATTTGAATAAAATCAATATAAGATAATGTACATTCAGAAATTATATTAGTGTTATCAATCCAGTACAATAAGATGGGAAATAAGGTAAGTGTTTTTATAGACAAAATGAGTAACTTGTTAGAATGTTATGATGTACGTGAATTGAAATGGAATTTTAAGATTATTTACTATCCTCCTCTGATTTGACTGGCAATAGTATCTTCCATATCTCTGGTATTTGCATTGAGTCACTTCTGTTGCATGTTTTGGGTGTAGACTGGATGAACCAGGCAGGATTCAGTAATCAATGTGTCTCTCCATCTAGCTATATTACTTCTTAGAAGTTTAACCCTCTCCCATCCTATTGTGTGGTTGTGTGTTAATGCATGTAGTGCAATTGCTGAGCTTTTTTCTAAATTACTTATCTTCTTAGGGTCAACCATTCTTGCCTTAGCTAAATTCTTATGTTCCGATAATCTGACTACCTAGAACTACTACTTTGACCTGTGTAATTGACTTAACTCACAGTCATTGCAAGGTATTTGGTAAATTATATCTTGTTTAATTGGGTCCACTGGGTCTTTTAACCTACAGAGCTTGTCTCTGAGTGAGTTTGTAGGTTTGAATACGTCTTATTGTATTTTATTGATGACGCTAATATCATTTCTGAATGTACATTATCTTATATTGATTTTTATTCAATTGTCTAATCATCAATTTCACTCGTGTATATAAATGAAGTAAAGAAGTTGTGTGAGTGAGTGACTTGATATGATTATGAGTGGCAGTAGTTTGTGCTTGAAACGTGGTCATCAGTTGATATTACTGTATAACAAACATTGTGCGATTTATCAAAATAAAATCTTATCTATAATGGAGTTGTACTCTACCACAGTGCCCAAGTTTTATACTTGACTCACTCAAACAAAATCGCTGTTGTAAAACAAAACATTATCAACACCATCATCACACAACCATAAAGAGAAGCATTAAAATCAGAGACTGAACAGGAACAAAGGCAAATAATAATGATGAAGTTAGGCGTATGATATGTGCGTCGGTGGCACAGTGGTTAGAACTCTCGCCGACCATGCACATGGTCTGAGGTTCGATCCCCTGCCGGCGCACACCCGATATCAATGGTCGGCCTGCAAAATTTGGGCTACCGATATCCATGCTGAAAATTCCATACTTGTACCAAAAATACAGTGTGGAATCAAGCTGTAATAAAAAAAAAGATATCACAAAAATTGATATACAGTTTAGGAGGAAAACAGATAATAATCACAAAGTTAGTTGAAGCATCCAAATAACTTAAAATATTGTCGTTAGTTAGTTCAGAAGGTATTTCGCCACACAATTATTCTATTACACGTGTAATGGCATATGTTAATCAACAAGTGAACTCCGTTCCTTTTGATCTCACAGCAAACTTCTTTTTTTTTAATTCACTACAAATCAATACTCTATTTTTCACACTTTCTTTTGTCTCACACCAGGTAAAGTTCACAAAGATTTAAAACGTCTATTTTTGTATCTCTTATATTTTGATAAATTTGCATAAATTTCAATTCAAAGCGTGTAGTGATAATGATATACATATTAGATCTTGATCTCTTATGAATTTCACAGTTTGTTCTTTTTTAAAATGTGTTTTACACCTGATTACTTTTGACTTAAACATGAGATCAGTATAAAAGTATTTATGGCATAAAAGTATAACGTCGGTATGACGTATGACAAGCGTAATTCTTCATTTTCTGTTTGATTCGATAACCTTATCGATATGTTGACTATGTTTATACATTTATACAAACTGTGATCAAGATTTGACCGAATCCTTGGCGGCCTGCTTAAAATTTAGGCCGCCAAAACCTTCCATCTCTCTATGGCATTTATTTTCCCTCGTTGGCTTTGTTTTAACCGATCAAGGTATGACATCTAATGATATTATCTACTCTGGTGTGTATTTGAAATGTTTATAAGCTTCTGATTTACATGTTCTTACTAAACTTGAGGAATGGTCTGATTGTGGGTGGTAACGTGTTCCAATACATGAGTCTCAGAATTTACTTCTGAACATCTAATAACTGATTGGAGGATTTCATCATGACCTGACATCAGTGATCTGGACAGATCAGATTTTTTTTCCCACTAGCGATTGGCCCTATTCAGACAGTTCACAGGGATTCTAGTGGGAAGCCATGACCAGTAGGGTGCAGCAGGTTGACGGTGAGGGAGTACTCATTGAAGGAGACATTGCGAAGTGGTCTCACTTTGTCGTACGTGAATTGGCAGAAGTTAGAATTCATGGGCTAGCCATTGGATAGGGTGGGTCCCAGTGGCTTCATGGTCTACGAGCTGGCTGGCCTTGTAACCAGAATGTCATGGGTTCAAACCCAGGTGGGGTGGGTGCATACTGATGAAGAGTCTCAAAATAGAACGAAACAGCCGCGCAGTGCACCCTGTGGTTGGTTTTCAATGGTTCTCTAACTGATGTCAGCTCATGATGAAATCCTCCAACCAATCAAATGAAATCCCTACAAAAAACCAAAAATTGAAAATCTTAAAGTTGACTTTCAACTAGATATGGTGGATTTGTTGAAGGAGACAAAGCAGAAATATGATGATGGAATAGTTTGTGCTTCAGGTTGGAGACGCTTGTGTCACAGGATATCCTGTAAATTATTAGTGTACTTGAAGATATCGTAAGAAAAGGAAAATATCATGCAGTAAACTCCTCAGAAAATTTTGTGCATTTTATAAATTTTGTTTAAAATAAAGATATTATTATTATTATTAAAACCGGGAGTCGAGTGAAAAGTAGACCTGTGTAAAAATTACATTTATATAAATCTCAGCCTAATTGAAATGAATAATTCCAACGTTTGAAGATGAAATAATGGTACGTTCCGAAGTTTACTTATTATTCACGAATATTCTGATTAAAGGTGCTTTAAGTATTATTTATAATTTACAGCATTCAGACAATGAACTGAATGTTCAGTGTCCTTTAAACGCAGATGAAATTCTGAAGGCAAGGGAACTATGGCTATACTCCACGTTATTTGCATTTAGAGGGGTTCTTTACTGTCAAACAGAATGTATTGCTGTGAGATCACCAGTGTCTCCGCTAGTCGCTAATCTCTGTATGCTCTCAATACAAACAAATGCAATTATGAGATGCTCTAGTCCTCCAAAAATGTGGTTTAGATACGTGGATGATACCTTCGTCATAATCAAACGTAGTTTGATGAATGAACTTTTTCGCTTAACCTAAAGAATATGTCAGAAACCATCAAGTTTTCTAAAGAGGTTGAATCCGACGAGAATGATTTGGCGTTCCTGAAGTGTTTAGTAAAGTGGCTTTAACATTTTTAGGAAGCTGACACATTTGGACAGCTAACTAAACTACAGTTCAGCACATACCTTTACCACCAAAGTAACTGGGGTCACGAATCTGATTAACACGTCTAGTTACTGGGGAGGAAGAGACCAATAGAGAATTAAAATTGGTTCAGTCTACCCTTGAATCAAACAATCAAGCGAAAGTCTTTATTAAAAGATATTTGAAACCTGAAGATAAGGATGCATCTAAAGCTGTCTCTAAGATTTGGGTTACTACTATGGTGAATCCATATATCAAAGAAAAATCGTGGGAAATAAAACGAATTCCTAAGAGTTATACCATAAGAGTGAATTTTCGTGCGAGAAACACCCCACGCTCATCAACAGTGAAGGTTAAGAATAAAATAGAAGAGAACAACCAACAGAATTGTGTGTACCAGATTAATTGTGAGGATTACGACGATGTCCACCTCATTGTTTACTGAGGCCGCGCTGTCCTTTCTCCTTTTCTGTTTTCTTTCTTCTTGCATGACTTGCCTCACTCTGATGAAAGGAACTTTGTTAAGTATGCCGACCATCTAATTATTTCAATGTCTGTTAACTCCCAGCTAGACTGTACTAAGATGAACAGCTTTCTATCAGGAGTCAGCAAATGGTCTTAAACTAAATCCTTCCAAATGTCAGACTATAAATTTCACTTTCCGATGTAAAAGAAAGTTAAATGAAGCTGTTGGTTCCTATGACCGTTGCAAAATTGATGATATATTGATATAGAAATCAAGTCTGAAGTTAAGTATCTTGGATTAATTCTCTCTTCTGACCTATCCTGGTCTTCCCATGTCTTAGCGATTTCTAAAAGAAAATTTCGTCTGCCTTTTTACATTAGGAGGACAAGGCACTCAGGTATAACTCAACCAAACCCTCCTCTTACAGCTTGTCAACTCGTGCATCTTACCTATTCTTCTTTACTGTTCACCCTTGCTTATTCTTTCCTGGATTGCTTAAAAAAGACTATTTCATACTTTGTAGAACTCTGAAGGCTGTCAGTAGGGCGAGTGGTATCCCATTGGGCCATATCGTTGACATTGTCATTGATAGGCGTTTGATGTGATGCAACAAATTTACTTAAGGAATTCTGTCAGACTCTGAGCACCTACTCTAGCCGCAGCTCCAACCTTGTGTCTCCTCAAGTAAAACAAGAAGTCTTTTCAGAAGACTTTATGCACGTATGTCTAAGTATAAAAATTCCACTATACCATATTTGGCACCCGTTTAACGTGATGAAAACAGTGTCAAGCATGAACTAACTAACTACTAAATAACGCACTACTAAGTAAACCATTTCCTTCACCCTAACAATATCAACGTTTGTTGTTATTGTATTTCTTATATTTATAATCCTCTCAATTTTTTGTTTTGTTTATTTTTTTTCATAAGTGTGGACATAATTTAAGCTGTATTATAACTGTTAGTTTTGTATTTCCCCTCAATCTACTATATCAACAGAACATTAGATCCAATAATCTATAACATGCTAAAGTTTCCAAACGGAATCGACAATACCGTTTGAAAGAAACTCACTGTTATTATTATTATTATTATATTTAATAATCTCATTTCGTGCTTCGAATATTTTTGACTTTATGTCGTAAATGTGGACAAACTCCTCCGGTTAATTTTGTTCGAATTTTTAATTTTATTTATATTTTAAGTAAATCAGATGCAAGATGTTTTGACAAATGCTGAGAATTCCTTTCTGTACAACAAATACTGTTTTTGGAATAAAGTAGATTATTATTATTATTATTATGTATATGTAACATAAACTTCCAGGCAGGTAAACATAAGAGTGAAAGAGCATAAACCATGTCTAAATATGGTTTCAAAGACCTCTACAGATTTGAAGAATCTAGAAAATAAATCAGCGATCATACTGCACTCGATAGAAAGAGGATACAAGATTGACTCAGTCCTTAAAAGGACCGATATTATATTGAAAGGTTTTGATTCGGATAAAGAAAGACTGACTGCAGAAGCCCTACATAAATGGGTGAATCCCAAAAGTGTAAATAGATGTGACGGTGGGATGTTACCCTATGCATGGCAAATCTTAATTAATAAATAAAATGGATACGTACCAATTATATCTCATGCTTAATCCATTTTCCTCAATTCTTTATCTTCTCATGGAAATGCTAACAAATGATGCATTATTGTTCTATCATGCACATACACATTATTGTATATCACATACATATATTTCTCATATTCAATTATCCGTGACCATGACCTTTATCCGAAAATGGTCACTAATGTCTGATGCAAAAGTACACACTGTATAACAAAAATAGACTAATGGGAGTTAATCTGTGGTCAAATTTTGATCACACACAGGCGTGCAATTCTGTTTATTTTGTTTTGCTGTCTATTCATGGCTTACATGAATGAACAAGGATTATAAAGACAAGACGTTGGAAACGTTGGAATTAGTTATCTCAATTTCTCTGAGATTTGTACAGATATAATCTTTGCATATGTTTTCATACATTCACCACAAAGTTTTACCATTCGATAACACCGTAGTGAAATGCTACCAAACTATTGTAGATAACGTAATGTGTTGTTACTCGGAAACCAGGGTTGCAATGGGTACCAAAAGAATTATAAGTACTTAGTTTAGAAATGTGTATATATACAAAAATAAAAAACCTGAAACGCTCAGTGATGACGTCTCTCCACATACAGCACTGAATCACATACTTCTGATCTCCGAAAAGACATCAGTTACTTCAAGTTTTATTGTAACAACAGAAAACAAGGGGCAGGCAACAGATCGTTTATTAAGGAAAATCAACACATATTTATAGATTTTAATGTACATTATTGTAGATTATTGTTAGTAGAAAATACAGTCTTTTGATTGGTTGTTTCTCACAGAAAGTTAACCTTGCATCTCTTTGTGGCTGTGTCAGATCATCCATATGCTAACTGTATCCGCCTACGCAAAGGTTTTGTTCTCATTTTCTCACGACCAATATTGGGGACATAAACAGTGACGTCAATTACTGTCTACCAACTTTGGCTAGCAGCCAGCTCTCACCACAGTATGACAGTGGTTAATAAAAACAAAGCCTTGCTGAAGGGCTTCCTGCCAGTTACCTCCAGTTATCTTATAATAGTAATTCCATGTGCATTGTAACGGTTAGTTTCCTAACTTGCTAACCATAATGCAAACTCGACCAAAAGAATTCACTCATCTCTACTAAGGATTAAGCATATGACAATAGTTACACCTCAGTGAGCAATCGGCAAGCAGCAAGTATCCATTGGTTCCTAACGGTTCATTTAATGATATCAAATCAATGTGGATTACTGAATTTCATTGGATAGTTACGAATTATTAGCTGATCGCTTAGTTACAAATCAGTAGGCAATAATACTCATTGTCGATCACAACATTAACTTAATTCCAGCTCGTAAAAACAGCCCCATTTGCCTCATCAATCTACACCCATCCAATGTGACTGGAAGCATTGTCACGATCTAGTCTCACTTGAAAACCCACAGGGGAAAACCAACAAGTTAGCAGGAAAAGGAGCAAGGACAGAACTTCAAGTGAAAATACAGAAGACAAGGTGGTGAAGATAGCCAACCATCATCTACAACAAACACCAGATACCATCAACAGGAAATGTTTAAAGGAAATAGTCTCTCTCACTTATCTAGAAAATATCGTTTCAACTATAGGCATCACCATGAATGACGATATGAGAGCCAGTTAGGATAGGGGAAGCATGACTGACTTTTATTACACTGAAATTAGTGTAGTCTTCTGCTGCGCTCCTCCTAAAGAAGAAGATTCAGGTTTCCAGCACTAATGTGAAATCGGCGTTTGTGTGTAGCATAGCGACTTCGTGTTAGCGTCTCTGAAGGCATTTCAAATAGGACAGTGCAGACCTTTATCATCAGCCTGAAGATCAGATGACCAGGTAGGAAGGATTAGCAACAAGCAATTCTGGGAACGAAGTAATAATAATAATAAGTAACCAACCACCTACTTGTCAACAGATATGCAGAGGGGGGTAAAAACGAACTGGACATAGGACCAGACCATCGAGTAGGAAACGACGAGTTGGGTGCGGTTCCAAGGGTGACATTGAAGAAATGACGTGAGGAGGAGGTGAAAGCTAATGGTCATTTGTGTAGCCAGCTAAAATGAACCAAAGAGAACAGAGCAGAATGAGGTTTACTGTTGCAGCCTGAGGTTTCACTCGGAATGCAAGAAATAATAACACTTATTATATATGACAATAAGTTGAATGAATGAATACAGTTTTAGGAGCATATGCCTTCTTCTTTGGAAGATCAGTGCTTTTGAAATTACTGAAAATTTTTCCCAACAAACACTAAAACAACTTGAAAAGAAAATTTACTTATTTGCTTACTTATATAGTTAACTATGAATTCAAATCACTTTGTATTTATTCATATAATGCAAAATGTTCATGATCTATTTACATCTTAAAACTGTCTTGGTTAATCCGTATTTTTGACGTTTCTCCCCTGGATAATAACCAAGAAAACCCAGGGGATCTGATTTGAACGAAATCAAGTAATGTTGTTTTAACAAGAACGAAAGTTTCAAGCAAGTTTAACGCTAAGTAAAAAGAGCAACAAAGTGGGCACATCCACAACATCCACCTGAGTTACAAATCTTCTCCATTACAACAGTGTATTTTTTGTTAACATGAGGCGTTCCACCCCCCCCCCCAAATGTCTGTGATAAATAGCTCTGATTGGTAGTAGTGTGAAGTTAGCATTGAATACAGATACCGACAGTTTCATCTATGTAGATACGACTTTATCTCAGAGGGACATATGTATATGTATACATGCCAGTTGAGTCTAAGTCAGAATTATTCTTCATCATAACTATTTATTTTTTTGTATTCTAAATTTCTCCCTTGGGATATTTATCCCAAAACAAAATTTCCTTTTTCCTGAATATATATTTACGTTATAAACATTATTGATGACAATTCATGCCGTTTGGTATATAAAATACTTGTGACAGAATTATCTTTGTTGGCGATTTACGCACTAGTGGGTAGTGGGATGAGTCAAGTATGACAGGTGATTTAAATACTAATAATAATTATTATCTGTACATGGTTGTATCATTAGAATGACAATGTCGGATGACTCATCCATATCTTTGCATATGTATATAAACATTGTATGTATTTTGAAATGTATGCTATGGGCAGTTTATAGCTGCTGTTGACATTTTAGAGAGTGTAAGAGAATGAATGATTGTTAAATTTTCAGGAAGTTGCAGAAGTAAAGCCATCTAATGCTAAAAAAATGGAGTAAGAAATTATTAAACATCATAAACCCAACTTCCCTTGCAGATTTTAGTCATTATGAATTCCTGAAAAGAGACAGGTATGTGTTGGTGGCACAGCGGTAGAATGCTTGCCAACCACGCCTCATGTGGTTCGAGGTTTGATCTCTGACCACAGATGACTCCTTTACCTCACTAAGCGAATAATAAGACTGATAAAGACGGAAGGTTGGGCATAAGGCTAGAAACCCCATCCCGCAACAATAAGTACCACTGCTACAGAAACTTCAAGCCTCTAGTGTGAAGCCCTGTGTTCCACTGGGAACGTAAAGGAATAAAAAAGAGAGATGGAAAAATCCTGTAACGGCCGAAACCGTTACCATGGTGCTAAGCCACCTAGAATAGCAGCCACATTGTGAACTTGACTAGTAGAATTCAGTCTGTACTAAACAAAGTACCAGACACTAGTTACTGCCTAGTATCCAATTAAAGTAAAAAAACACTTCTGTTTCTCCTGAACTCCAACGTAATATCAAATTATTCTTCATTTCTATGTGTTCATCATGATTACAACTTATTCATTAAATTATTTGTCTTATTACATAACTCTAACACCCTTATTTAACTCCACATTATCCGGCATGGTTAGCAAAGGGACAATGTAAGACAATTACTAGCTCAATTCTCGAGCATTTGGTGAACTCAGGCCACGTAGCTCCACCAGAATCGTCTTTCAAGATCATCTACAAAGTGAAGCCAAATGGTACAAAGGGCGTCAGGTTTCATCTTTTGTGTATGGCGGAGGCTCTAGCAATTCATCAATACAACGCTGAACTCTGTATACAGAAAAAGTTTGTCCAGTCCCTTATTCTACCTTGGTCTTAACCTCTTCACTAATTGTTCCTTGTAAATAAATTTTTTTGACTTTTTCTTTTCATTCTAATTTCACTTTTAGTTAGCTTTTGCTTTAATAATTAATTCACTATTATCACTCTCATATGCTCCTGTTGAACATTTTCACACTCTCTTCACACTTGTTAAATTGACACTCAAATACCTTTATTCTCACTCAATAGCAATTTCAACCTTATCAAATTCTGTGCCGTTGAGTACCACGTAATTTTCAACTTCTAATTTTCACTTCTAAAGCCACTTCTGAGTAATTATATCAATTATGTCACCACCCCCTATTACTGAATAATAGACCACTATATATTTTTTGTTAAGTATAAATACGATTGTACAGCCTCTGAAGATGATTTCGTCGATAAAGAAAATTTTCTTCTCTGAATCTGTCTTTTATTTTCTCCACATATGTATTGATTACTGTTTAAAAACTCGATCCTATCACACTTGGTCGATACTGGACATCGCATCGACGCCAACACAGCTCCCAGGGTTATATACCGAATTCCGAAGTCGTTACCGCGCACAGTTTGCCTTTGTCTCCTACGTATATAAGAAACTGTTGCAATAAGATCGGCTAAACCGGAACTTTGTGCCCGAAAGCATCACGTCCAGACGCTGTTCCTACCCTGACTAAACTTGGATCAGTGATTCTTCTTCTCACCAAGAGTGCTTCTTCCGTTTGACCCTCTTGGTTCTTTTTCTTTCTTTGCTTATTATTACAATTATTATTATTATTCGTCATAATTTATACCCTTCATGCCAATATTCTCTCAATACTAACGAATTTTCCACTTATATTGTCCGAACTTAATATTAGTGATATTATCTCTTTTCTCAATATATGCCTACATCTGTCTCATTTCACACTTTCGTTATTTCATTATGAACCTTTCATTGCAGCCTTACTGTAACGACAGAAGGCAAGAGTCAGGCAACAGATCATTTATTAAGGAAATCAACGCATATTTATATATGTTTTCATGTACATTAATATGGATATTTAAGCAAACAAACACAGTCTTCCGATTGGTTGTTTCTCACGTAAAGTTAATCTTTCATCCATTTGTGACTGTTTCTTGAATGTCAAATCCTCTATATGTTAACTGCATCCGCCTACGCAAAGTCTGCTGTGGTCGGTTTTGAATCAATCTTTGTTCACATTTTCTCACGACAAATCTTGGTAACATAAATATTGACGTAAATTACTGTCTACCAATTTGGCTAGTAGACAGCTCTCACCACATTACTATCTTCTCCTCTTTAATACACACCGCTTTGTACTAGCCACTCACTCACCTGACACCTTTTATAACCTTGATCTGACTTGTTGATTTTCCTACCCCACACTCTACAAGTCTATTATGATTAATCACCATTGTCTCCTATTTTACAATATTTTGTAGTCGATTTCAGCCTAGCACACTTGTCACACAAATACGACTATTTGTTTTGACAGCCCATAACTAATCTGTTATTCTACGTTAAAAAAGGGCCATTATTGTAACGACAACAAATATTATATTTTATAATTGTAAGAACCTGAAGAGAATATTCTCCGTTCAGATTGACTTTTAATATGACAACTCATCACTATTGTTACTATCCTATTTTCTGAAAGAAAAACTTGTATGCATAAAGCCAGTTGCAAAGCTAAAGAGGAAAATGAATGGGGAGGGGTATTCAGGCGATAAATAGATAAATATGAATCAATCATAGTAAAACAAAAGGAGAAAACATTTTAAGAGTAAAGTTGAGATAGACAGAGGGTGGAAGGGATATGCGATGTTATCAATTAGTGGTTGTAATTGATTACAGTTCAGTTACGTCAATATAGCAACTAGGAACAAAGCAAAGACAACAAACTGAATAAGACAGCATGACGTCTTTGATTTCATTCAGCCAGTTCCCTTTATCAGTTTGGATAAAGAAAGAATGAACTTATTTGCAGGATGATACGAGCTAGTCTTATTTCGTGGATTCTCTTCAGCTGCATCCATCCTAAATAAATCAATTATAATATATTACAAAATTTCTGAACATACTTTTTACAAGGACTTCGATTCATGGATAGAAAGTAATTAGCAACATAATCTAAAAGATGATGTAAGTAGACAATTATTTAATGTTAAAGGATTAACTATTTATACGGTAATTATACAAACGGGTGGAATTCACATTTCTCTTGAAAATTGTTTTGTTTGTGTGCTTTTGTGCTTTGTTCTGTTGCATAACATTCCACTCAATCTTGATTTTGATTTTCATTCACTGAATTGAACTCACTATTAAAGGTTCCAAATCTACTAAATTAAATTATTTTATCTATTTTATAATTTTACTTCACTCCCCACTCTATTGAACTCTTCACCATAATATGTATGAACTAAAACTGTTGTTCTATCTTGCCATTGATATCTAGTCCATCCTTATTTTCAAGAGAAATCTGAACTCCACCCTTTGTCTAATTACTATATAAATAGTTACTCGCGAAGCTTTCATTGCCCTACGAGGCAACATCTTCAGCGCAGATAATATGCAGATAATATCAGATGCAGATAATATCATATTATGCAGATAATATGCAGATAATATCATAACAATTGAGAGTGTGAAGCCAATATGTATCCATCCATCAAAGCCCTTTGAACATGCCAAAAATGACGTCACATCCCACTGTATTTACCAATTTGAATGCACGTGTGGACACACATACATAGGGAGGACTCATCGAACTGTGCAAGTAAGGTTTGGCTTCAGAGCATATTCCTAAATGGATTCAGAAGCATATAGGATACCCAAAACTCATTGATGGTGAGAACAGGAGACCTAGCTCCTCTATCACGAAACATATGATAGAGACAGGACATAAAAATGACGTTAACACATCTTTTAAACCTATCGATAGAACGTGTTTGGGGCGTATACTAAAATTTGTGGAAGTCCTAGCTAGCAATTAGAAAGTTCAAACCACCTTTAGTTAGGTAAAGCAACAATTCGTCATCACAATAAGCCTTCCTTCCTTGGTCAACTTTGTTTTGATACCAGTACTATTATCGCTGTTATTTGGTTTAGTGATCTCCATTGTTATTTTGACCTTCAGTATATCCTTTTAACTTGACCTAAATTTATTTTCTCACTGTTTAACTCTTTATTAATTTCATGTGTATATTCCTATGATCAGTCCGTTTGCGATCAGATTGTTTGAAATGTTTTGCGCAAATACTACTACTACTAAATTACGTCTTCTTATTGCTTTGTCTTAATTCATAAGGGGAACTAACTGTTTATAAATATTAATTTAATTTCCATTGTAAGATTTCGTCACGAACGATGGACATCAGTTAGAAAGATCATTAAGAACCATGGAGCACTCGACAGCTATTTCCTTCTGTTTTGGGACTCCTTGGCAGTCTGCACCCATGACCCTAGAAGGGATCGAACCCGGGACCATCATGTTAGCACACCAAACTTGCTGACCATTCAGCCAGTTGAATAGGAATTTAGTAACTGGTGAATTCTAACTTCCTCAATTAGAGGGGCGCACCGCCGAAGAGTCGAAAACTAGAACGAAACAGTTGTTCATTTCTTCTTGGTTTTTAACTGATTCTGGTCCTTTACGAAATCTAACAATCGAAATTAAATTAACCCCAAGTCCGCATAATAAATTGAGTAGAAGTCAAATATCCAGGTCAAGTAAATGGATGAAAACAAAAAATAAATTGTGAGGCATTAAATGATGATATCAAAACTAACTGAGGTAACAAAATTCACGAGTAGTCCTCTTGCAGACATCAGTGAAAAACCAAAAACAAACAGTGCAGAGGAGAGGCTGTCTTCGGCGAATTCATTCTCCTCTTTAGCTGTACCATCACATTTGTCTACAGGTTTTCACGAAAGAGGATAGCAAAACATTGGTGAGTTGTTATATTCACATTTGTTTTCTGTTAGATCACAGACTGATATCAGTTAGAGAACCACTGAAAACCAGCACTGGAGTGCTGGACAGCTGTTTCATCCTAGTGCTTGAGACTCATCAGCATTACTCATTCACTGGGTTTCGAACCCAGGACCTTCCTGTTACAAGGCAAGCTAGTATACCATCCAGCCACTAGGACCCGATTCAATGGCCAGCCCATGCATTACAAATTCTACCAATTCGTGATTTTAGTGCGACCACCAACAAATCTGTCATCGGCGGGAACTCGATTCTCACTCCCGACTGGATGGACTCCACTGGTAAATTCGTTCTGTAGCCAGTCACCAGCAAGCATCAAACCGTGGTCTAACCTGAAACAAATAGAATCACTACAAACTAATTCTTGAGAATATTCATATTTGTTAACGTTAATCAATACATAAGTGGAGTTGAATATGGCTGTTAAATCCATGTAAAAGGATAAATAATTTAATGAATGAGTTGTAATCATGATGAACATATAGAAACGAAGAATAATTTCATAGTACATAGGATTTCAAGAAAGTAGAAGAGCTTTTAAAATGTCAAGTTGACAGAAAACCGCAGAGTCGTTACTATGATAGTAGAAGTGGTTGAATAATTCTCTTTGGTATGCAGAGCTATGATTTCTCAATTTAAGTGACTGAAGACAATTGTAAAAAAATTATATTTGTAAAATCTCAGCGAAATTGAAATGATTAATTCCAACGTTTCGTTCGGCAATCTGGTTGGAACTTCTTCAGGGAAATTAATCGAAATTAACATAACAGAGGTTTATATATAAAAGGAACAACTCTTGTTTTTGAAAACTTTGTCCAATGATGAGTCATGAAACAGGCATCAGCATGTATAATAAACAAAATTGTGTGAATTGAGATCAAAATCTGATCTCAGACTTTCAACATTAGTCTACTTTTGTTAAAATATAGGTGTATATGCAGCATACAATGGTGTGTGGAGGTGAACAGTCATAAAATATTTAGTTAGCCTTTCCATAAGAAGACGTAGACAATCGGGAATTTTGACCAAGTATGATTAATTGTTGATACATATCCAATTTTCATTTATTAGTCAGGATTTGCCATGCATCAGCTAACATCACACCTTCACGTCTGTTCAAATTGTTGGGATTCACTCATATATACAGGGCTTCTGCAGTCACTCTTTCTTTAATAAGAACCAAAACCTTTCTGTAGAACCTTAGTCTTATCATCAAAGTCGATTTTGTGTCCCGTTTCTGTCGAATGCAGTGCAATCGCTGATTTGTTTTTTAGCTTCTTAAAGTCTGCAGTGGTCTTTGGAACCACCTTTAGGCATTGTATATGCTCCTTCACTCTTACATTTACCTGTTTGGAAGTTTCTCCTACATATACGGCATTACAGTCCCCCACAATTCTGCTGGTTTTCTTCTATTTTATCCTAAACCTTCACCAGTAATGAGCGTAAGGTGTTAGTTGCACGAAAATACACTCACATGTCATGATCGTTAAGGATTCGCTTTATCTCATCGGATGTTTCTTTGCGGTAAGGAATCACCGCTGTACTAACCCAATTCTTAGCAACAGGTTTCGATCCATCCTTCACATTTTAAATATCTTTTAATGAAGGCTTTAGGATAATTATTTGATTCAAGAGTGAACTGAACCAATTTTAGTTCCCTGCCGATCTATTCCTCCTCAGCAACTAGATGTTTGCCTGTGTTGATCAGATTCTTGGACACAGTTACTTTGGCTTTCTGTAAATGTTTATTTTAAATTTCCCATTTAGTTTTCTTTTTACCAAAAAGTCCAGGAACACCAAATCATTCTCATCGGATTCAACCTCTTCGGAAAACTTGGTGGTTTCTGACATATTGTCTATTAAGTGAAAAAGTTCATTCAAGAAACTACGTTTGATTATGACGAAGGTATTATCCAGGTATCTTAACAACATTTTTGGAGGACTAGAGCATCTCATAATTGCATTTGTTTCTAATGAGTGCATAAACAGATTGGTGACTAGCGGAGATACTTGGGATCCCATAGCAATGCCTTCTGTTTGACGGTAAAGAACCCCTCTAAATATAAATAACGTGGGACGAAGAAACAATTCTAATGCCTTCATAATTTCGTTTGGATTTAAAGGACAAGGACTACTGAGTTCGTCGTCAGAACAAAGTAAATTATAAATCATACTTAAAAATCATTAACGGAAAAATTCGTGAATAATGAATAAACATCGAAACTTGCCATTACTTCATCTTCTTCAATATGAGTCAAGTTGATTTTTCTCTTAAATTCATACGAATTCTTCACTGCATGCTCCACTTTCATTTCATATGGGCTAAGTATTTGATTAATGTATTTAGAGAGTTTGTATGTTGGGGAATTAGTAAAATCCACTACTGGACGTAGTGGAACTTCTGATTTGTGTATTTTTGGTAATCCATAAAATCTGCAGGGGCTGCAACTTTTTATAAACACACGATTCAACACCTATCCCAGATATCTGGAAAATCCTACTACCCCTACGACAAATAGCAGAGAACAAAGAAAACTATAAAACTCAAGTTTCGAAGTCGTGTGTTTATAATTGATATGATTATGAACAATAAATTTTGTTCGAAACCTCGTCATCCAGTAAATAATACTGTTTCACTGTGTGATATATCTAATAAACAAACTAATACGGAAGTAGATTGCAAACTAATTAAAAATGTGTATGAGTACATTTGGCGAACCACGGACGTAATTGAATGATTTTAACAACGAGAACTAAAGAAAATAAGATGCATCATCTCGGATTCAAATTCAAGTAGCCCAGTGATTCAAGCAGCCCGCCAATTTAACCTTACGGTTAAACGGTTTCTAGTATTTTACTGTAGATTTTCCAAACCAGGACGAATTAAATGTCTGCCACACCTTGATTTCGAGTGATTCATAAGAAAATCTATGTTGAAATCAGTAAGAAACTAGGAAATCCCCTGATTACAAAGCAGGTTTACACTCTCTTTTCTGACGTTGGTCTCTTCACATTACATCCGTACTAAATACAAAAAACAATCCGTAGTCCGCTTTTGTCACATTTAGTTGATAGTTGTCATGTAGTGGAGAAAACAAGAGCTTTCAAAGTAATTCATCGTATCCCACCGAATCTTTCCAATAGACTTCGTATTCGTCTACTGCACACAGCTGAGGCGATAGACATTCGAACTATTAAGCCTAAACTATGCATTCAAAAGAAGTTCGTACAGCCATTATCCCCCCCTTGGCCTATTAAGACATAACCAACTGATGACTTCTACACCACCCCTTTCTTACTTATATTATATTTTCAACCCCTCTCTTATCATCCCTTAATCTTATCACATCTTCATTTAAAACGTGTTTCATTTACTTCCCTTACAATCTAGCATTACTTAATCGGTTCATTTGTTTTTATTAGCCTTTATCGACTACTACTTCTACCTGAACACTTGTCTGTTTAATGATAATGTTTTTCACTATTCGTGTTATCACAGATCGCCTCACTTTTTCATCCTTATTATTGATAAAACCATTATTATTATTATTGTCATTACTACTATTATGACTAATTGCACAATTTATATTCACCATCTTATTATCCAATAGACAAAGCACCATGATTGGTTTATATTTGAATTTTTATTTGTAAAGGAATGCATATTAGAGTTAATTTGACTTGATGAGATCTAATTGAAACCACAGTGTTGTTCGTTTAAATGTGCTCTGAATTTTACTATGGGAATATTTAATATTTTGAAATGCGGTACATTTGAATTTTTTAATATTTTGCCGTATGAGCATAACTTCGTATGAAATTCCTTCTCCTTTAACTCGAAGAGATACAGGGAGAAAATTTCGAATAAAGAGGATGTTCGGTATCAGACAAGATAACTCTAGCTAACTGGTTGCAAGAGTGAAAATGCCTCCATTATGAATAAAAATCAAAATTTTATCCAAAATGGAGTTATACTCATCCACTGTGCCCAAGTTTTATCCTTATAGTGAAAATGCTTATCAGTTAGTTGAAGCCCAGGGATTAATAGATTGTTAGCGAAGTGGTTGAGTTGTACCAGCGGAAAGTCTCAACTTCTTTACGTAATATGTCAAACGAATTATTTTCTTGGAAATCGACAAGATATGAGACGACCAACATATGTCCGAAAAGAAACTGATGCCAAAATAGGAGAAATTCGATTTACTCCCTATCACAGTGCCATCGATATCAGTCCACGCATGTCTTGTACGTGTCTGAAACTAAAATCAACAGTATGAAATATAGAGGGATTTAGTTGAAGACCATTTGAGTGTGACCATTGGTTAACCTCACATTGGGAATTATTCATATCATAACGATCCAATGCAGAAACGACCGAGATAGAAATTTTCAGATCCTGGAGAAAGTACGGCACCTTGAGTCACACCAGCTTCCGTAAGCAAAGAAGTGGAGTGCTTCTCCTTTAAAACACTATATTGTTTCCTACCTGAAAAATAGGGATAAAACCATCTTATGACCCAGATCTGAGTGCATGTTGAATTCAGCTTGCTGAGGAAAAGTGCCGTGGTAATGAAGTCAAAAACACTAGTGTAGTCTGGATAGGAGGATCGATCAAACTTGTACCTTTATTCAGACTCGAAACGATATTATGGTGGAGTACAGTGGCAACGTTTCAAGCGTTTCTACTATAATAAAGTGCTTATTATTATTATTATTATTATTATTTATTAACGAATTGCTTTTCATTAGTCTCGTGTCACATGCTGCTTTCCCGGAGAGACACCCATTAAGCTGGGCAGAAACACTGATTTCTTTTAACTGTGAAGTGACATCACTTTAAGTCTACATCATGACAATGGTTTTTAGTGTTTGTTATGTTGACCTTCTTTGTGTGAGATATGACCTTAAAAAAGTTACTGCCTAGACATGGGTGAGGTTATGGGCTTTAAAAAGACATTCCGTTTGACTGAAGGTCATTTGGCCTGCATGTGTGATAAGCTGAGTCAGCTGAGTATTTTATCATTGGTTAATATATCTACTCTCTGATTGGCTAATAATTGTACATAAATGAACAATCGATTTATTAGAGTTGCCCTCTACGTCGTTTATGCTTCTGATTGGTCGGTTGTCTAGTTTCATTCTATTCATGCTTAGACTATTTACTGTCGAAATTATTTCCTTACAACTGTTGTTGTGGTTGTGGATCTTTTAACATAGTGGAATTATATTTTTATATACAACGATACGATATTCCATTTGGTGTCTACAGGTTAGTTAACAGATTCACTTATATGAGAAGGGGTTTTTAAGTGGCTTTTTGTTATGACAGATATCAAAGATGATTATTTTTGAACCATTTTATGTCTCCTAGTTCTTTTAATGAAACACTTGTATACACAGATAAAGCTTGCTCTGTTGTGTATCGGTTTTATACATACAGTCGCTTTCTAGTCAATTGAAAGCAGATTATTCATACAAGCATGGAGAGAAATACCAGCTTTTCCTATTACGTTGAGCTTTTTAGACCGCGTAGTTTGACCTACCATTTTTATGTTTTTTGACAATTTTCTGATGATTCTGTTTATCTATCAACGAGGTAGTTAATATTTTTGATGAAGGCTGAACACAACGTGAAGAATATGTGGTATCTACAATTGAAATTCCTAACCATACGAGGAATTTATGGCCTTCAAGTTTGACCACGGATGTGAATCAGTTAGAGAACCATTAAGAACCAATTATCCATGAATGCTAACTTCCACCAATTCGTGATTTTAGCGCGACCATCAACCAACGTCATCGTTGAAAATTTGTCCTTACTGCCGCCTGGGTAGACCCCACTGGTCACGACTTCTCAATAGGAATCCAGGCACCTTCTTCATGTAGACAGTCACTGGCGAGCATCAGAATAATTGGAAACCAGGAAGCATTGAACAGCTGTTTTACCCTAGTGCCTAGGACTCGTCGACAATACGCACCCACCGGGGTTCGATGCTGAGATCAATTCGTGGTTAAACTTGAAACTTTCTAATTTTTTCCGATGATATAGCTCAGAATCAATCACTGCAATTTTGATGTAGGCCTGATTCTTTCTCGTCTAAGTGATGTCACATTTTGCATGGTTCAATCCTGAATATTATATGGGGTTTTATGAAAACATTTTCACTTTTATCTTCCTGAATGTTAATTTTGCAATCTACTATGATCATACATGTCTCTTATTTCTGTCTGAATTTTCATTTTACAATAAGTTAGTTATGGCTTCCCCATTTTACAGTAATTATCCTCAGTAGTTAGCTAATGTATATGTATTATATCTCAAATGAAACTAGACTGCTCTCATTACACACAAGCATAAAAATTAAGGACATATGAATGGTTATACTGACTTCTATCATATGCTTTTAGCAAATGATGCAATTATGTATGATAATCGAAAATTGAATTAAATAATGTATGAACTTTTGTTTGATATTAGATAGTTGGAGGCAATCGGCAGGAAGCCTTGGACCTAGTTTTCGTACTAGTTGGCACTCATCAGCAAGGCGTATCTGCAACCTTGAAGGAACTCATGTCCCTTCCGAGATTCGAACTAGCGCGAAACCTAGGTCCAAGGCTTCCTGCCGATTGCCTCCAACTATCTAATATCAAATCCATGTGCACCGTGATGGCGAGCTACCTAGAATGGTGGCCACAATGCGAATACCTGACTGATAGAATTCAGTCTGCACCAAAGAAGAACTAGGTACGTCACACTAGTAACTAGTGTCCAATCAGAACTTTTGTTTACTTGAGAATTCTGATGTCCACTATCATTCTTTTGGATTTCGCATAAAATATTATTATTATTATGATAGATTTCTTCTTGATATGAATTCGTTATAGTGTGGAAAACTGAGGTTTTAGATTGTACAGCATTAAATCTATTTGCTTTTGATGAGTAGGTTAGCAAACTGATAATCCTGTATTTGTCTTCAACTATTAATTTTAATAAAACACCTAGTGATTTTTGAAATTCGATTGAGTAGGTGTATTTAGACTAACCGGGATCAAACTTTTCTTACTTTATACACACTGAGGAATTTATCTGGATCAGAATTTTCATATGCCTCGCTATCAGCCGTATTTATTGTGAGGACTGATACTGTCTGATTACCCAGGATGAAGTAGCTGGGACGGGATTCTAATCCTTGATTTATTCCAAGTTCGATCACGAGCTGACGTCAGTTAGAGGATCATCGGGAAGCTAGGAAACACTGCAAAGCTGTTTTGTCCCAGTGTGGGACTCTCCAGAAAGAAGTACTTACCTAGGACCATCCGGCTACAAGTCAAGCTTTTAAATCATTCAGCTACTAAGACCTGACTTGATGGCTCATGAATTCCAACTTCGACCAATTTGTGATTTTAGCGCCACCTTGCTGCCAATGTCCATCGGTAGAAGTCGGAATTCATGAACCACTGGATCAGGTTGCAGTGGTTGGATGGTCTACGAACTTGATTTGTTACTGGGAGATCTTGGGTCTGAACCCCTATGGGTGGGTATTGCGGATGAGTAAAATATAGCTCACTCTCCTTCCAGTTGTTTGATCTAAACAAAAACCTAGACCATATATTCAAGTAATTTTGTGGATGGTGACTAGCAGTGGAATCCAGGATGCAAATTGCGCCCTATTTGGGACTCATCAGCAGCTGAATATACCTGCAATCCCACAGTGGTTGGGTGATTCTCCATTGGAGACTCGAACCCCAGTACTCTTCGTTTCAAACGCCAAGGCGTTATGATGATGGTACTGGAACACCATCACTCACTGGGAAATACAGTTGCGTCCAGTTGACGAGTCCCAAAAAGGATGAAATGTGCATCGTGGATTCCACCTTTAGTGACCATCCACTAAATTACTTCAAGTTAAATATTGTTTTCTTCTTACTGAGGTTTTCCTGTTTAATGCTAATAGCTTTAATAAAAGCATGACAAGTAGTTCAGAGAAGTCTTTTCTCGGCGAATTCATTTTCCTTT